>JANKKI010000584.1:0-195358 GCA_025175665.1 Cinchona pubescens
AGTGAAGTATCCGTTTCTATTTGACCAAACTACGTAGGTTTAGAGAACAAAACTTTTTGTAAGGAGATTAGAATGTGGAAACCCGGATCTCCCATTAAATATCTTCCATTAAAAAAGAATATATGATAATTATAATATCGATAGCAGGACTGAAATTTCAATTGTATTTAATATTTTCCTATTGGTGCTATACAACCTAAACTAGACCTCTGTGTCTATAAGCGTTTTCTAATTTGTATGCAACTCTTTTGCTAATTCATTTGTAATTTTGGTAACTAATTATTTGTGATTTTTGGCAATTAAAGTAATCAAATTTTAGTAAAATTCATTGGAAAAAAATTCAAATTTTATTAAAATTCATTGGAAAAAATTCAATCTTATTGGAGGTGAAACCCTCGGGTCTATGATTGTATAAATACAAAGCCCACACCAAGGCTTAAAATCATTGTTTCTTTTGCTGAAAATTTCTGGAGCATTCTAGAAGTGAGAGATCGAAATCCAACTGTCTCTTATGTTACATCTTTCTGTTATTATTTAGTGTCTTCCTTTTAGGAAGAAATTAAGGTTATATGAGAAAAGTTCAAAGCCGAATGAACTAGAAGAAGAATTGCGCTGGTTGATGTGTATAAGAGATTATATTTTTTTAATCGAAAATCTGGATTTCACATTCTATTATCCCTGTCGAGTAATGTAATTAAGTCTTCTTTTGGATGTAAGAGGAAATTCGATTTATCCTTGCCTAACTCCCCGTTCTCTGAACTTACATAATGTGGTAAGAGATAATAAGGTTAGATTCAATGTGTCTTATACACATCTATCTACATTAAGAGACTGTCTCTTATACACATCTAGATGTGATTGTTTCATGAATTTATGCATGTTAATTTACGTATGTTTCGAGGATGAAACTTTTATAAGGAGGGTAGATGTAAATACCCATAATAATTTATTTTGAAAATAATATTAATTACAATTATAATACCATGAATTTGATTGAGGAATTTCAATGTGGTTAAGGTTACTTTGTTTTGGTTGGACAATAATTGTTTGGTGTAAGGTGTTTGTATGAAAAGTTTTAAGTCCTTATTGGTTTTGGTTTTCCTATTGGTGCTATACTACCTAATCTAGATGCATATTATATCTGAAAACGTTTTCCACTTTGTATACAACTCTTTGCTAATTCATTTATAATTTTGTAACTAATTATTGGGTGATTTTTACCGAATGATCTCACTCCATTAAGATGCTCTAGTACTATTCATGTGAAAATGCTATCTTATAGGAATTGGAGATGGGAACCCTAAGGACTATATTTGTATAAATAGGAGCCCATACAATATTTTAAAATCATTTTATCTTTTCTGAAAAATTTCAGCTAGATGTGTATAAGAGACAGAGTGTATATAGTTAGGCAATTTATTGAGTTTGGGAAATTTCTTAAGCTCTAATCTATTTCAATTATTGTTTATTTTATTTTAGTAATCTTGCATGTTAGATTTCTAGATGTGTATAAGAGACAGTCCTAAGGCTGTGGTCTTATACACATCTATCTCTATTATAAATATAATTATTTGTGTAAAAGTTAAAATATATTTTCAAATAAGAAGAATAGTTTTAGAAAAAATAGATTTTTATATAACGATTTGTGAAAGTTGATCAAATGTAATTATATTCGTGTATATTTTTATATAAGTGGTTTTCCAAAAAGAGAATACGATTTCTTTTTAAAAACAAAAGCAAAAATGATTTTTAAAAAATGTGAAAGGAAGATTTTTTTTTTTTAAATTTCTGCTGAGAATTATTTCGATGGTGTATTTTATGGGTTAGTAATCTTATATCATCTATAGTGTTATTTAGAACTTTTGGCCTAAACAATTATTATCCTAAATATTCTAGTTTTTGTTTAAAGTTAAAAAAAAAAATTAATTCTAAGAAATTTTGAAGAAAATAATTGTGTATAAGAGACAGGCTATTATCGATATATACTTACTAAAATTATGTCAAAAAAAAAAGGGAAAGCTTTCTAAACAAATCTCAACTTTCTAAAACCCACGAAGAGACAATCGATGTATGTGGTTAACTTATCTAATGTTAGTATGTTAGTTAGTTGAGAACGACCTAATAGTCCGTTACATTTTAACACGTGCTTTTTTAGTCCCTAACATTCAACATGATGCATTTTCATCTCTTACAATTCCTTCAAAACGTATCATTTTGTCCTCAATAGAATTATATGCATATTTTAGCGCCAAATACTCACATGTATATCACATGTTATATTTTAGAAGGCAAAATTAACATGTAATTTTAAGACTAAATGACACTACCTAAAATTTCTCCCCCCATCTCTAAAGACTAAATGACACATCTCCAACCAGCCCCCCAAAATTCTCATCATCACCACCTGCCTGTTCTTGCCTCTTTCCTTTCCTTTTTCTATAAGGACTTGTTACTATGACGTACTTGCTGGAAAAGAAAAAGTGTTATAGGGTTATGTGATGGCAATTTACCCCTAAATAAATATAGTTAATCTGTCTCGAATACACATCTAGATGTGTATAAGAGACAGATTTTGAACAAAACAATCAGCCCTCCTCTGGAGGAGAATTCTTATTAAAACTCTAATAAATATAAATATTCTAGGCTTGAGAAACTAGGACATTCAAAAAATATTAAAGCAAAATAAACTTTTATTCATGAAAATTATTAGAGCCTGTCTCTTATACACATCTAGATGTGTATAAGAGACAGGAAAAAAATTGTTTCTTAATTAATTATTATTTTTACTTTTGAGGCATACATCCAAAGAGGGAACATAAATCCTGTAATTTGCTAAAAAATTCGCCCAATAATTAGTTTTTAAAATTATAAATGAATCTAGACAAATAGACTTGTATACATTTTTGAAAAGACACCTTTATTAATATATTTTTGAATAATTATTTTAGACAAGAAATACTTTTGTCAAATAAGCTAAGTTTGTTTCGAATATGTAATTAGTTTCTTTATTTTTTATATAAGATAAAAGGAATGTTTTTAAGAGTTTATTTTTTGAAACTTTTGAAAAGAATTTTGTTTAATATCTTTTGAATATATTAGTTACACAAAAAGAAAAGTAAGAGGTATACTTTTTGTAAAAACAAGTTACATAAGTTGTCCTAATATTTAGTTGGCACGTTTCTCTACATGTACGAGAGGTTTTTATATAAGATATTTTCGGTGACAATTGTTTTGAAGGTTTATTTTCTCTTTAATAATCTAGATTATATAATCTATATTATTAAATAGTGGAAGAAATTTAGGAAGAAGTTACAGGTTATATGGGAAAAGTTCTAAGCCATCCAAATCAGAATAGTTAATTGTGTGGGTTAAACACATGGACCCATGGAATTCAAATGGAAGGAGAGTGTATAACTAACAATGTCACATATTATTTTCAGGACCATGACACGCCGCACCTCAGAATAAACCTCCAGCATGCTAGGCAATGGTACAATGAGCCAATTTTAAACTATAGTAATGAACATGTATTAACAACAATAATAGACCATCATTTATATCAAGGAACTACCTATTATAGAAGTTGGTGCCCAACAGGAGAAAACAATAAACTAGTTCATGTCGAATCCACAATTTCTACCAACAGTCTTCTATTTGGCTCACTCTCCTATGTTGAAAAAATGTTAAAATAATGGGGTAAGCAAACACTGTGTATAAGAGACAGGTCAATAACATTTAATAGTGCTCAAGTCTCTACCTTTTGGCTTGCCTTAACGTTAGTGGTAGCATTGATGAGAAGTAGTTCTCACTAAATAACATATGTTTATCAATGAGTTTTACAAATACACATGCACATTCGATCACAGTTGTCGCATCCAGTCATATTCGCACATGCATTTAACATTCAATTATATTTATAATAGAGATATTCCTCATACACCACGTATTAGGCATACTCAATCTGATTTTCATATAATAAAATATTTTTAAACAATTAATCAGGGCCTTTGTATCTTCTCTTTTTTTTTTTTAATTTCTTTCTTTGCCAATAAAACAAATATTACCTTTCTGAAACATTAGATGTCTTTGATAGCTTATTTTCTGCATTCATTTTCTGCACTTAAGTATAAGACAGATTTGTATATATATGGTAGTATTTATATTCTTTCCTTGTATTAGGATATGCTAGCTGTATGACAGATTTGTATATGATAGTTTAGCTAATTTAGGGGCTGATTATTAGCTTATCAGCTTGTATTTCTTATATATAATAAGAATTCTATCTAGAGAGGAGGCAAATTGTTTGTTCAAAATCTCTTAGATTGTCATGGTATCGAGCAAGGTTTCTAAGATCTACTTTTTTCCTTGTTTCAATTCTCAATCCTAGTAGAGTCCCTTGTCCTTGTTTATTCTTAATCAATTTCTCTCGGCATCATGGCCCTGAGACAAGTATGAGTCTGTCTTGATTCGTTTAATGGTAAAACTACTCAACTTGGGCATTTCACTTCAAAATTTTTGTCAAAGGAAAGATTTATGGGGACATATTGATGGCAGCAAACTATGCTCAGACAAAGACAAAGAGAATGATGAGGCATGCCAAGTGGGAGGTCAAGGATGCTCAAATCATGGCATGGATTACGGGATCTGTGGATCGAATATCATCTTGAATCTCAACCCTTTAAGACTGCAATTGAAATATGGAATTATTTGAAGAAACTCTACAGTAACACAACAACTGCTCAAAGATTTCAGCTTGAACATGAATTAGCCACTATTCAACAGGCAGTCTCTCTATTTCTGATTTTTACTTTAGTTTTATGAATCTTTGGGCTGAATATACTGATATAGTCTATGCTAATTTACCCCAGAAGGTCTTAGTTACATTCAATTGGTCCAGAAACTACTAAAAAGGATCAATTTCTTATGAAACTTAGATTTGAATTTGAAAGCACCAAAATTAGTCTTATGAACCGGAACCTGTTCCTATAAGAGACAGGCCCAAGGTCTTTCATGTGGTGAGGAGAGCGGCGAATTCTCACCCAATCCACCATGGAACAACAAAGATCTACTTGATTCCAATGGCTTATGTAACTAAGGCAAGCCAAAAGGTAGAGACTTGGCACTATTAAATGTTTTTGTTGCAAGGGGTTTGGACATTATGCCTCAAATTGTTCAAAAAAGTTCTGTAACTATTGTAAAAAAGATGGCCACATCATTAAAGAATGTCCTCTTGACCTCCTAAGAAATCAAACGACATGATATACAGTGTCCGTTGGTTCTTCTAGTCTGTAATAATGAGAACATAGCACGAGTGCTTCTACTCACTGCTCCACTGTAACTCCGAAATGATTCAACAAATGATCATTTCTGCATTCTCTAGGTCTAAGAGATTTTGACAGCAAAGAGATGTCTGGCCGGGTGAGCATTCTTCTGCCTGACTAAGCAACCAACTTTCGATAGAAAGTAATAATCCTGTCTCTTATACACATCTAGATGTGTATACGATAATTATAAAGTGGAATTTTAAATAGCAAGTAGTTTGGTTGTGTTTGAGTTCTCTGTATGTTAATCCTGGGCCTAAAGATGATCATATGCCTTTCGGATGGAATGACAGTATAAGAGACTATGTGCTTCGTAGTGGATGATAGACTGTATAAGAGCACAGGTCATAGATTTGGTGAAGTCCGCATGTAAGGGAGTAGGTTGAGCTTGTGAGAAACCAAGCTCTGCTCTCTTCATCTTTTTCAATTTGATTGCAATTCTTGTAAGCTTGGCAAAGTAAAACTTTACCATTTCCCTCACACACCAAATGTAGTTCATCTTTTGATTTGATACATAGTGATGTGTGGGGTATATTTATAGATTCCCCTGTCTCTTATACACATCTAGATGTGTATAAGAGACAGATAATAGTGTTTCACATGGATCTATTTTCTCCATTCTAAGATGAAGTATTTTCTGTTTTTAAGCTTTTCTATGCACATATTCAAAATCAATTTTCTGCGCAAATCAAAATTCTTCGCTCTCGACAATAGGGGTGAGTACATGTCTAATTCTTTCGGGAGTTCCTACAAACTAATGGCATAATTTCTCAGCGATCTTGTCCTTCAACCCCACAACAAAATGGGGTGGCGGAGAGAAAGAATCGCCATCTTCTTGATGTTGTTCGCACCTTACTTTACTAGAGTCATTTGTGCCCTCTCGGTTTGGTGTGAAGCTCTATCACTTTGTTGTACACCTCATTATTGAGGTTGCCTTCTTCAAAAGAACCATCTTCTCCTTTCACTCGATTATTTGGTCGCACTCCAAATTATTCTAATCCTGTCTCTTTTTGGTTGTGTGTGTTTTGTACATCTTCCGCCCATGAACGCACAAAACTCACACTCAATCGATTCAATGTGCATTTCTAGGGTATCAATTATACAAAAGGTTTTCTTTGTTATGATCCTCATCTAAATCGTATTCGGATATCTAGAAATGTGACATTTTGAAAATTAATATTTTTGCTAATCATCATGATCTGTTTCTTCGTCATTCTCTTTTTACCGGTGTTTACAACTCTTCCTTAGATTAATACCTAAACCTCTCTTGGTGTATCAGCGCGCAAGTTAACACATTAGATCGAGGACTTCATCTCACAGGCTAATGTCCTGGCAGTACAATAGCATGTGTACCTGTCTCTTATACACATCTAGATGTGTATAAGAGACAGCGAGTAACCGGATAGGTATGGCTTCACCTCCTCTCTCTTTGGCAGCCTCTTGTCACCTATTCCTATTCCTCCTCATATAAGCAGTAATGGAGCATGAGTGTTGGCGACAAGCTATTGACGCAAATTCTGGCACTTGAAGAAAAATCGGACTTGGGATGTTGTTTCATGTCCCCCTCTGTGAAACCCCTTGGAAGTAAGCTTTGTTTTCTATAAAGTTTCGACCGATGGATCCATAGATCGTTACAAGGCTAGATTGGTAGTTCTTGGCAACAATGGTATAATTAAGACCATGATAGAGAGCTTGGCATTAGCCAAGATGACAAGCCATGCGAACCATGCGCTCTTCTTGCATCTCAATCATGGTCTCTACATCAAATGGATATTAAGAATGCATTCTTACATGGTGATCTAAAAGAGAAGTTTACATAAAACTTCCACATGGTATGCCTACTTCCTCACTCACTACTGTTTGTAAACTAAAACGTTCTTTATATGGCAAATGTTTTACAGCTTAATAGTGCTCAAGTCTCTACCTTTTGGCTTGCTCTTGTGCCTGTCTCTTATACACATCTAAGATGTGCCTGTCTCTTATGAACATCTAGATGTGTATAAGGACTTATGATGCACCTCTAACCCCAAAGCACTCTGTGCCTGTCTCTTATACACATCTATTGGGATCTGGTTGACGTGGTATTTATCACCAACACTACATGCGGACATGCTCCTATAGAAATTAATGTGAAATATCGGCGTGGCGAAGGAGAGAACTTCTTGAGGATCCTACTTTCTCGAAAGTTGGTTGGTAGTCTTATCTATCTAACCATCACGGCCAGACATCTCTTATGCTGTCACATCGTTAGCAAGTTTATGCAAGCTCCACGACATCTCCATCTATCAGTGATCCATCGCATCATCAAGTACAAGACTCCGTTTCCAAGTCTTCTCTGAGGCGATATCGGGCCATGTCTTGCATGCTCACGAGATCACAGCTCGTGGTCTTCTTGCGAGCTTGGTTTCTCCAAGCTCAACCTCTTTCCTTCATGCGGACAACACTAGTGCGATCAAATTGCAGCCAACCCAGTCTATCACGAAAGGATGAAGCACATAGAGGTGGTGTCATTCCATCCGAAGGCAAATGATCATCAAGTTATTACTTTCACATATATCCACTACTCTCTGATTGCATATCTCTTCACCAAATCTATGACACGTCAGCGCCATAATTTCCTTGTTAGCAAATTGATGCTGTAGATTTACCCGCATCAATTTGAGGGGTATGTCAAAGGAATTAAATTTGGAATCAAATGCTAGCACATTTTGTGCAAAGGAATTAGTAGGCAAGTAAGGCCAGCAGATTTTATGCCTTGTTTTATGCTTTTTACAGCTTTTTTTGTTCAAAATCTCTTAGATTGTCACTAACAGATACTGCTGCACACACTAAAATAACAAACAACCACCCACGGATAAGCGCACTAAAGCAAATTACATTCTCTTATATTTTTAGTTACTATTCCAACAAACTTCCAGTGAAACCTTAGATAAGCTTAAATAATGATATTTTATCCTGACAAAAGTATTTAATGCATAGGTTTCCATCCTAAATGCCTAACCCTAATCTCAATATAATATAAGCCACTTAGTGGTTTAGCCCTAAATTTGAAACTCTTTTAGTAACTGACTTTAGTGGGTAAATGTTATAAGATGTGTATAAGAGACAGGATTATTACTAAGTTAGCCCTTAACCCATAAAACTTGTTTTGACATTAATAAGACCTTTTCAATATTACAAGTAAACCACCACCAAAAATTCTTAGGTTTTACCAACAAAGCCAATGATACGATTTTGTAAAAATGGAAGGATAAGCTCCGATTCATAAGACCATTGAGGATTTGGAATGAGTTGGATGGTTTGGCACTTAAGAGAATGACGAAGAAACAGGATCATGATGATTAGTACTCTAATAGTAATTTTTGAAAAATGTCACATTTCTAGATATCTGAAATACGATTTAGATGAGGATCACCACAAAGAAAAGAGTTTCAAAGAGGATAGATTCCATATGTAAAGACTCATTGGACTAACCAAGATATTGAACCATTAGTTTGTAGGAACTCCTGGAAAGAAGATCACCAATTCACGCTGATACACCAAGAGAGGTTTAGAAGGTAAAAATGTGAAAACTAGAATTTTTGGTTAAAAAATCTAATAATTATAATAATGATAATTGATTAAGGAATTTCAATCGGGTTATGATTACTATGTTTTGGTTGGACAATAATTGCTTCTTGTTGGATGTTTAAATGAGAAGTCTAAGTCCTTGTTCGTTTTATACACATCAGATGTGTCTCTATACTACCCAAACTAGTCCCGTATTGTATCTAAAAACGTTTTCCACTTTGTATTCAACTCTGTTGTTAATTCATTTGTAATTTTCGTAACTAATTATTGGGTGAACTTTTCAGCAAACTAAAGTAACCAAATTATAGTACAATTCATGAGGAAAAAAATGCCATCTTATAGGAATTGGGGTTGGGAACCCACAGTTCTTTGTTTGTATAAACAGGATCCTTTACCAGGCTTAAAATCATAATTTCATCCGGTTGCTGAAAATTTTAGGAGCATCATAGACGAGAGAGATCATCTGGTAGAGGTAGGCAATTTTTTGAGTTTTGGTATAATTGCTTACCCCCCCTCCAAACTATTTTGATTATTCCATTTATTTTTGTTTTATTAATCTCGCATGTTAGATTTTCATTCCTAGAATATTTATTTTTATTAAAATTATTATTATTATTATTATAGTTCATGGGTTTCGATGGTTAGTTTTTGTTTAGAAAGTTGAAATATAATTTCCAATAAGAAGAATAGTTTTCGAAAAAAAATATTTTTTTATATAAGGATATTTGAAAGTTGAATAAATGTAATTATTTCGTGTATATTTTTTTTTTAGAGAGAGAATTGAGAGAATGAACAAAGAAACAATTTTTGAAAAAATAAAAGAAAAATGATTTTAGAAAATGTAAAATTAAGATATTTTCTTTGCCTATTTTTTGTGAGAATTATTTTGAAGGTTTATTTTATGCTCCTAGTAATGTTGTATAAAATGAAATTATGATTTTAAGCAGAAATTAGGCTCTTACTCTAGGAGCTTGCCCCTTCAAAATGTGACATGTGATACGCATATGACTATAGCAGGCCAACATGTGCATGTAATTGTGTCAATGGACCAAATATGGTATGTTTAAAATTTGTGTGGGACGAAAATTCATTATTTTCTGTCTCTTATACACATTTCCAAGGGATAACTAAGTACAAAAATAAAATGTGAGGGACTATTGAGGTCATTTTCACATATATTTTGAGATAACTATTCTCGAAAGTGGATTAAAGGTAATTATTTTCTGGTATTATTTTTGTATAACTGCTTCACATCTTGATGTGTATTAAGAGACAGTTGAAAAAAAAAGAAAATGGATTTTCAAAAAAAATTGCTCTTATCCATATTTTCTTTTCTTTTGGGTTAGAATTATTTCAAAGCTCTATTTTATGGATTACTAATGTTATATAATGGCAGTGCCACTACGACTTTTTAGAGTTTTTGAAAAATGAAAATTTGAGTTTGTAAATATTATTTTCTCAATTCTTTTAAGAAAAATCTTAAGAGATATTTTGGGCAACTTTTGAAAACACACCTTTAGTAATATTTTTTGAATAATTATTTTAGGCAAGAGACAGGGCATTGGTCAAGCTCAACTATCATTCCTTCTGGGTGGATTTGATTTGAAGGATTTGAAATCTTGAATTTGAATTGGTAGATTTGAAAGGACATGTAATTTGAGTGAATTTATTTTAAATTCACTCATTTAACCATTAAAATCACACTCCCATTATGTTAATGTGGATTTCAAATTCACAACTAAATAAATTACCTTGTTTGGATAACTTATTATATATTAGGTTTTCAAATCAAATCCACTAAATCTCGTATCTTGAACTCCTCCAGTACTGCCGCAACCACCTCAGGTACCTCCCTTTAAAGATTTTTGTTTAATATTTTAAGTGTACTAGTTTTGAAAAATAAAAATAAAAGTAAGAGTAATACTTTTGTAAAATAAGTTACGTAAGTTTTTCTATGTATATAGTTGGCATGATTTTCTATATGTACGAGAGGGTAGAATTTTTGAATCAATGGATTTTCTCATATGGGTGGTCAATCGAGGGACTATCCAAACATTGTAGGATATGTTACAAGCTTGTGACACGATCCGCCCATTTTAATGCGTTTGGCCCAAAATAAAAGTAAGTTCCAAATGATTGGCTAAGATATGCGAGGAATATTCTAGGATTCTTTAGAATTTTCTTAAGTAACCTTGGACTCTCAGGAATATTCAGAAGGAATATTCTTTGTATAAGTTTTCTAGAATCGTAGATTTGGAATATTCTCTAGAAGGAATATTCTTCGTATAGAATTCTCAAAATCTTGTAGATTTGTATCTAATTTGGTAGGTTTTAGAATTTTCTTTTACAAGTATAAATGTCAAATGATTTGACTCTTGTACTCTTATACACATGTATAAAAGGACGCTCGTGCAAAACTGTCTCTTATACAGATCTAGATGTGTATAAGAGAGTACGTGTCTCGTATACACATCTATCAATGCTCTGCAAATTCAAAGTATGAGCGAGAGGATGCCTTTTCCAGGTCTATGGATGGGTTTAAGCCGTGGACACGGTTGGAGCCGAAAGAAGGAATGTGGATAATCTATCAACGCAATGTCGGTGGTGAGTCTCTCTTGGAGTTCAAACCACGGGAAAAGCCAACCCCCCAAAGTAAAGCCTAATTTCTCCAAACCAAAGGGTAAGGAGATTGCGAAGGAGAGTACAAAGAATTTGGTGGGGAGCAAGGAAGAAGTCCCCTTCCAAGAATGAGGAAAGTCGTTCATAACAAAGGACAAGGGCAAGCGACCATTGAAGTGCTTTTTAACGACGGTTGCTGCATCCACACATGACGAATGTCTCGCAAAAGCAAAATTAGCGGCCATGGCTATGGAAGAAGAGCGGAGGAAAAGCAATTGGGTTACTGCGGATCCTAAATACCATCAAAGTGAAGAAGTCGCAAAAGAATAGGGGCTAGATATTCGCCGATGTGGAAATAGCGGGCCACAAGTTGGCCGCTTTAGTGGACATTGGAGTTACCGACTTTTTCATCTCGATCGAGGCCGCCAGAAACTCAACCTTCAAGTGGGGAAAGGCATGGGCACCTTGAAGAGTCCGTCAATACCAAGGAGGTCCTTTGTCCATGGGTTGGCAAGCAACGTGGATGTAGCCATGGGGCAATTGAAGGGCAAGACTTCACTTGAGGTAATCCCTTGATGATTATGATGTTGTGATAGGACTTGACTTCCTTGATCGTATTAGTGCCATCTGCTTCCTTCGCCGAATGTATATGCATTCGGATTCTCAATACCATGCGTGGTACTCTAAATAGGGAGTTTGGAAGGGATCACAAGACCCTCATTCGCCATCCAAATATCGGCGAAAGCAGGTTGAAACGAGGAGAGCCAACCTTATCGCGACCACGAAGGTAGATAAGGGAGATAACCAAAAGGTACCAGAGGTGGTTGCGGCGATCTTGGAGGAGTTCAAGAGTGTGATGCATGCGGAGGCTAGCCGAAGGAATTGCCTCCTAAGAAAATAAACTCTTAAAATTAGATACAAATCTAGCAATCCAACACTTGTAAGGAAGGTGTTTAGAGTGCTTAAGGAGAACCAACTCTTCGTGAAAAAGAAGAGCTGCGCGTTCGCAGAGCAAGAGGTGCCGTTCCTTGGACACATTGTGGGGGAAGTCCAGATTCGGATGGATGTGTCAAAAATTCAAGCTATTGTGGAGTGGAAACCCCCTACCAAGGTGACAGAACTGCGATCATTCCTTGGATTGACGAACTACTACCGAAAGTTCGTGCGAAGCTACTCCAACATCCCCACGCCTCTCACGGAGTTGCTAAAGAAAGGAAAGGCATGGGAATGGGATGAGAAGTGCCAAGGAGCTTTTTAAAACTAAAAGAACCCATGACCCAAGAACCGGTCACTTGCCAAGATATAGTTCCAGATGTGTATACTACATAAAGATCATGCCGCCGGCAACCGCTCCTCTCAAGCTGTCTCTTATACACATCTAGATGTGTATAAGAGACTTCCTCAACCCAAAACCTACGAAGGGCGACGCCTCTGCGTGCCACACTCTTAAGTCCTGTCTCTTATACACATCTAGATCGTGCCATGTGTGGAAAGTGGGCGAAAAAACATTTCATTGGTCGCTTGCCTTTGTCCCTTGTTATGAATGACTTCCCCTCGTTCTTGGAAGGGGACTTCTCCCTTGCTCCCCCACCAAATTCTTAGTATGCCAACAAGACAAGATCGTGCAGGTGTAAAGCAGATTGCTTTGGAGCCTGCCGTTCAGAGGACCATGGGAAAGTGTCTCAATGGACTTTATAGTTGGCCTCCCAAAATTTGAGGGATGCCAAACCATCATGGTGGTAGTCGACATGAGTTCTCGAAGTATGGAACTTTCATAGCCGCTTCCAAGACCTGTCAGTGAGAGACAGGCTCCACTATTCATGAAGCATATCATAAAGTATTGGGGAGTGAACAATTGTGAAGCGATCGGGATCCCAGATTCACCGTGGTAAGTTACGGGACGAGTTGTTTGAACTCTGGGTTCGGAGCTCAACATGTCAATTCGCTCACATCCTCAAACGGATGGGCAAACGAGCTGAATGCTATTGGAGCTATACTTGAGGCATTATGTGAGTTCAACCCAACAAAATTGGGCAAAGCGCTTGATGATGCCCAATTCTCTTTCCATGGCCATGGCTGCTAATTTTGCTCACTCTTAGCACCGTCGTGGCGGGATAAAATCCAGGCGGCTTCGATACGAGTCGAAGAAGTCGGAAGTAGCAGTGAGACACTAGAGCGCTTTATCTTGTGATTAAGTCCTATCATACATCATAATCATCATGGGGTATCCCCCACCAAATTCTCTTGTAGCTCTCCATTGCCCTCTTGGCTACATCACTGATGTGGTAGATAATTTGACTCATACTTAGATATCAAAGGTGCATAAGGGACTACTTGAAGGTATGAAGGCCCGTTCAAAGTACTAAGGCACGAGTAGGGAAGGTGGCGTACAAGGTGGAACTCACTTGAAACTAAAACTTTAACTGGTTTAAAATGTTTAGATGTGTATAAGAGACACCACTTGGGACGAGGAAGACCCCAACAGCGGAATTTGTCACAACGGACAGCTATTAAAGGTCTGACCTCGTATAATCATGTGTCTTTCGACTCTATGAGACATATGAGTTGATGGACTGTCTCTTATACACATGATTGGTCGGAAGATAAAGGAATATTCTAAATTCTTTAGAAATTTCCTTAAGTAACATGTATTGCTCTGGCTAGTTCCCCAACGGTGATGTCTAAGGAAGGTTACAGAATCAGTGTAGATTTGGAATATTCAGAAGGAATATTCTTCGTATAGAATCTCTAAAATCTTGTAGATTTGTATCTAATTTGGTAGGTTAAATTTTCTCTCACAAGTATAAAGAACCCGACCCCTGTCTCTTATACACATCTAAGATGTGTATAAGCACGACAGACTGGATAGTAGTCCTATCAAGGCCTAGAATGAGGTCTTAGAGAAATGTTCAAACCTGGTTTAGTGGAAGGACATAGAAAGAAATTAAGAATATATGAGAAAAGTTTAGAGCTGCACAAATTGGAATGGGAATAGGGCTAGTTTGAAATGTGGACCCATGGAGAGTCTGAGAGTATATCTCCGCTATATTAGAATGAGGTTGAAGAGAAATATATTTCTAAACTCGGTTTGGTGGAAGGACTTAGAATGAAATTAACTGTATAAATAGTACTATAGAGCCGCACAAATCGACAGATCACATACTGTTCATCACTGTTCACGGCACTGTTCATCAGCTGTGTGCCTAGGAGAGAAAGACCCTTTGAAAAATTGAACTATTTCAAAAGGACTTTTCCCTGTAGACTCGTTCACCTGCAAGTTAAAGATGTGTATAAGAGACAGGTAATTGTACTATTCCATTGTCTAGTATAACTTTAAACACTATATACTAATTCTAACACTCCTCTCAAGTGGAGCAAACAAGTCATATGCATCTGATATATACTTCGCAGTTACAATACATGAAACCTCGAAGAGACTTTATAAAAACATCTGGTTGGTCATTTGAGTTGGCAAAATTAGTGGCAATACACCCTGAGATGTGTATAAGAGACAGTATTGAGATTGATCACCATTTTATGCGTGGTCTTCACAAGGAATCTTGGATTAGAAGTTATATATAAGGCAGCTTGATTATCATAGATCAACTTCATCCGCCTAACCTCTCAAATTTCAGCTACGGTGCATCCCTGGGTGGCCCGCCCACTTTGAGTCGTGGCACTCTTTCATTAATTCCCGCCTTAAGTTCCCATAGTGTGGCACGCAGAGGCGTCGCCCTTTCGTGTAGAGCAACTCTTCCTCAACCCAAAACCTTCGAGTCTTCCCCTGACCCTTTATCTTCATATAACAATATTTAGCCAGTTCTTTAATGTAGAGACCGCTTGCAACATCCCAATGGCTATCACATAGAGATTGTTGGAATTGACTAACTACACACAACCAACGAGATATATGGCCGAGTGATAGCGAGGTAGTTAAGCTTTCTAACTAAACGTCAGTATCTTCTTAGATATAATAGACAGTCCTATAAGATAATATTTTTTCTCATAAATTCTACCATAGTTAGAAAGCTTAACTACCTCGCTATCACTCGGCCATATATCTCGTTTGTTGGGTTGAACTCACATAATGCCTCAAGTATAGCTCCAATAGTGCATTCGCTCCTGTCTGTTGTACCCATCCGATTTGTAGGATGACAGAGCTTGGTTGACATGTTGATATCCGAACCCAGTAGTTCAAACAACTCTGTCCAGAACCTGTCTTCTTCTGTTTTACAGCATAACACCCCTTACGCCTGTCTCTTATACACATCTAGATGTGTATAAGAGACAGCACAAGTATCTATAAATCAGTTTGTCCAATTAAGATAATTTTACGTTCCGCTCACAATTTTGTTGAGCTGTCCCCAATTTTGTTGGATTGAACTCAAGAATGACACGAGAAGACAGGGATAGTGAGATGTGTGCTAGAGAATATTTCTCTATACCATTTCCTTTAATGATCTAATTAGTAGAAACACAAATGTGGTTATTATTTTATTAGTCCCTCGTTTTTGAAATGATGATTATTGAACAACTCGAACCTGTTTTTCATTAAGAACAATCACGTGTATAAGAGTTAATCATCAATAAAATATAGTTACAAAGTGTTTAACACCTAAGTGTAGAAAGGACACGACTAGGACCCCGAACATCACTATAGACTAATTCAAAAAGGGACGGGACCCGATTATTGACTCATTTTGGAAGAGTTTCAAGAGTGCTTTCCAAATTGACATGACTCATAATTTAAAAAAGAAAGTTGAGATAGATTTGGGATCATGCAATGTAGTTTTGACAAACTAGGATGACCTAAACAGCTTAAGCTAAAGTTGGGGCATCAATGAAAATGAAGGCAACTGGAGATGTAGGCTTGTTTAGATAATAAAGCCCGTTAGACTCACGCCCGTGCCAATCTCCTTTATTGTATCTATAATCTTGTATAAAAACTGAATCATCAAGTTTTTCCACATACATTTGGATGGGCCTTCCACGAGTAAGTTTACAAACATAAATGAGATTAAAAGGACATTTAAATATATAAAGGATAGAATCAAGATTAATAGAAGGAATGGATTGAGCTTGACCAATGCCTTTGGCCATTGATTTAGAGACATTGATCATCAACACTAGCAAGAGAGGTGAACATGGTGAAATTGGTAACTCATGCAGTGCTCATCATCATTCCATCATTTTCTTGCCCCAGAATCAACAATCCAAGAAAATGATTGAATGAGGCATGCAACAAAATTAGAACATTGAGCAACGGAGGCAACAAATGATGATGAGCACTGCATGAGTTTTGAATTTCAAATAATCATCCAAATCAGACCTAGTCAGGAGCAGAGATGTTTGAAAATTGTGACTCACTAACGTCTTGGACTTGGAATCTGAATGAACAAAAACAGGAGTATTAGTGATGGCACTAGAAAAAGTACTAGGTATGGAGGCTGAAGTAATTTCAAAAGTAGAGCACATGGTGGGCCATGAACAATATTGGTGAACAGTGCATTAAACAGTATCAATCAATAGTGTTGGTGAACAGTACCATGAACATCATCGATGAACAGTGTTGATGAACAATGCCGGAGAACCTAGGCACACAGCTGATGAACAGTGCCGTGAACAGTGATGAACAGTATGTGATATAGTACCTGCGATTTAATGAGATCTAATACGATATAATGGGTAGATCTAGACTCAATTACGGATAGGAGGCACTATTGTATCAAAAATCACAAAGGAAGAAAGGAAAACACTGTTGGATAATAAAGAAGGTACAACGGTGGCGGGGCGGCTAGGTTTTGCTCATCTAGGGTTTTGCTCCCCTGATACCAAGTTAAGTTAGATATTAAGATAAAAAGGCCCTTTGAAAAAACTCAATGTTTCACTATCTATGAGAGCACTTGTATATACAAAGAATAAGGGCCTTCAAACCTTAGTACAACTATATAGGACTACTATTGTGTAGTACAATATATACAATACTATATACTATTCTAACATAATTCTTTACTATACAATACTATATACTATTCTAACATAATTCAAGTAGAAAGAGGTGTATCTTAAGGTGTCTTTGACAAAGGGAGTGATACGATTTAGTAAACATGCTTGATGGATAAGCTCTCGATTCATATGACCAATGAGGATTTGGAATAAGTTGGAAAACTAGCATATTGGTTAGTTTTGGTTCCTAAGTTATCAAGAGTGCATAATGTATTTCATGTATTGTAACTGCGAAGTATATATCATACCTGAATAATGTGATTAAGTCTTACCGTTGGACGTTTGAGGGAATTCAACTTATGGTGCAATCACCCCACTAAGAATCATGAATCACAAGGACGAAGAGTTTTAAAAGAGGTTAGATTCCACATATAAAGGATCAATGGACTGACCTTGATATAGATGAGGACATGAGAGTGAAGTACTGTTTCTCTTGACCAAATTACGCAAGGTCCAAAGATGAAACTTTTTAAGGAGAGTAAAATTTGTATAAAACTCTTGCTAATTCATTTGTAATTTTCGTAACTAATTATTGGGTGAATTTTTCAGCAAACTAAAGTAATCAAATTATGGTAGAATTTATGAGAAAAAATATTATCTTATAGGAATGTGGAGTTAGGAACCCATAGGAATATGTTTGTATAAATAAGAGCCCATGCCAAGGCTTAAAATCATTATTTGCTCTTGATGACAATTTCTAGAGCATCCAAAGAGATTATCTGCCCTAGTTAGTCAATTTCTTGAGCTTGGGTATAATTTCTTACCCTTAAACTATTTCGATTATTCCATTCATTTTGTTTTAATAGTCTCATATGTTTTAAGATTATCATGCCTAAAACACTTATATTTATTAGATTTATTATGATTATAGTTCGTGAGTACTAGATGGTTATTATGAGACCAGAAAGTTGAATTTTTTTTTCGAATAAGATGACTAGTATTCGAAAAAAATATATTTTTATATAATGATTTTCATAAGGGGATTAAATGTAATTATTTTCAGGTATACGTTTATATAAGAGGTTTTTGAGAAAAAGAAAAACCACTTTCGAAAAAAAATAGAAAAAGGATTTTCAAAAACTCTTCCTGTTAAAAAAATGAACATGTGATGAGCAGGTGTCCAGCAATTTTCTATCCAAAATACTAAAAGATGTGTGCTGGGGGACAAATTTTACGTGGTTCCATTATGAGAGACAAATTTTCATCATTTCAAAAACGAGGGACTAATAAAATAATAACCACATTTGTGAGGGACTAATTGTACAAATTTCCCTATTTCAGTATTTGTATATTATTTTCTCAATTCTTTTAAGAATAATCTTTAGGAAATATTTGGTGCAATTTTTGTATAAACAATAAATTTTCTAAATTTTTATAAGAGACATACTCATACCTCACAAGTGGTCTGAAGTAATTATCTTAATTGGACAAACTGATTTATAGATACTTGTGTCTATGATAAGGCCTCATATTTCAGGAAGCAGCATCCCACTTAGTTGACAGTGTTTGTGTTTATCGAGGCGGCTATGTAGTTGAGGTTTGTTTCTAAAATTCTTTTAATTCTTGTCAAAAATAATTATTGAAAAATATATTTACCCAGGGGTCAATGACTTCAATAGTCCCATGAACGTTTAGTAATGATTGTACTTGGTCCCTCAATTTTTAAAAGTGTATATCAAATCCTTAAACTTTTAAATTTGGTTATAAATGGTTCCTCAATATCAAATTTAAGTATGGTAAGTTTTTCTTTGCCCCTCTAGAAAAGGCTTATGATAGAATCCCTAGAGAAGTTATGTGAGAGTTTTAGAATCTAGATGTGTATAAGAGACAGGTGTATATATATTTATAGGGGATCTATATAACTACTCTGGTGTCTGTCTCATTATACACATCTAGAATCCTTATAAGAGACTCCTATTATAGATTTACAAAAGGTTGATTTTAAGTCCTTTATCGCGCATTGTTAGTCATTTTTTTCACCAGGTCTCATACGGAGGAAATACCATGGTGTATGTTATTTGCGAGATGACTATCCGTAATTAGTAGATGAAACAAAAGATGGGTTTAATGCTAAACTCGAAGTTTGGAGAGAGACACTTGAGGCAGAAGGGTTTAGAAGTAGTAAATCAAAACAATAGTATATATGAAATTTAAGTTTAGCAAGGATGGACGTAGGAATGGAATTGTGGTTAGTATCGGTGATCAAGACATACCCATAAGTAAAAATTTTAAGTATTTAGGATCAATTTTTCAAAATGATGGTGGTATAGATCGAAATGTTACACATCGGATACAAGCGGGTTGGACTAAATGAAGAATGGCATTGGGAATATTTTGCGATCGCGAAATTCCTTTACGACTTAAGGGTAAATTCTATAGAACGGCAATTAGGCCAGCGATGCTTTATGGATCTGAGTGTTGGGCAGTGAATTACACACATGAGCAAAAGATAAGAGTAGGAGAAATGCAAATGTTAAGATGGATGTGTGGGTACACTAGAATGGACAAGATACGCAATCAGCATATTCAAGAGAAAATTGGAGTAGCATCTATTGATAAGAAGATGAGATAAACACGTTTGAGGTAGTTAGGTCACGTGTTAAAACGACCAGTAGAAGCGCCTATCAGACAAGTAGAAACATTTTAGAAAGAGTAGTCAACATAAGAGGGGTAGGGGAAGACCGAAAAAGAATTGGTGGATAATTTGTAAGGAAGATATAGCTAATCTAGGAATTGAGTAAGATATGGTCCATGACAAAGCACAATGGTGTAACAGGATTCATGCAGCCGACCCTATTTAGTGGGATTAAGACTTGGTTTGTTTGTTTGTTTGTTTTAAGAAGGTTTGGCTTATCATCAATTTGACTCTCCCAAGTTCAAAAATTAGGCAAAATTGTGCCATTTTAATTTTTTGAATAAATACTTAATTGTTAACTAGTTGAGTAATAAAAAATGGCAAAACTAATATTTTAACACATTTTATTCAATCATATATTTTGTTATAATATATTGTTAAGAATATTATACTTTATTATAGGTTAATCAGTTTATTTGAATTTCAATGACAAATTTAGTAAAATAGGAATAACTACGTAGATGTGTATAAGAGACAGAGTGATGACAGGTTTGGCAGGACTATTCACCCAATAGTTATTTAATGCTTAACAAAAAATATTAAATATGTTAAATGTCTTAATTTATAGACTTAGAGGGGGAAACAAACATTAAACCAAACCCTTAGAGGCCAAGTAAAAATTATCATACTTGAATTTAACAATAACGGACCATTTAGAACCAAATTTAAAAGTAAATTTCAATAAACACTTACCAAATACACATCATTGATAAAAGTTAAAGACCATTGGACTTATTTACTCTTTTATACAAAAATGTTTTGGTTAATATCATAATGTAAATGAACCTTTAGGGAAATTCTACGGTCCTGCTGAGGAATCGATATTCAGTTAGGTTTAAGGGCTTGTACAATATAAGTTTTTAAAGCACATGATGATGTATTATACAAGCCTTTAAAGCAGAATAGGATAGTTTTCTCTGGGACTATAGAATTTTCCAAACCTTTATAACTAATTGAGAGGGTGGGACCTTGTGACTCATTTCAACTTCTTCCTTCCCAGAGGAATGGTGTACTTGTATCTTTTGTTATTTCTAATAAAAGAGACCTTATTTCTATAATTATTCTTGTTCTGACTTATCCCCTCCGCTCTCTTCCTCCCCTGGGAAGATGGGGCACAAAAGGAACTTGTAACTTTCTAGATGCAATTCAGCACTAGTATCCTGCTCAACTCTGTAAATGCACACATTTCTATAACTTTTGTTACATTTTACCACTATTCAACTCATGCTCTTCCCCAAATTGCTACATATTACTGCTACTTGTTATGATGCATGGTCATACATACATATTACTTATTTAATTTTCTTTATGCTCATAAAATTGCTGAGAACTTAATGGAGCAGTATAGGAAATGATTTGAGAGTGACTTTTGCAATGGTTGTATTTGTGGTATTGCAGACACAAATGCACTTGAGTTGGGCATTGATGTCGGACATATTGATGTAACCCTGCATCTAGGCTTTCCTGGTAGTATAGCTAGGCAAGGCCGTGCTTATTTTCTATTTATATCGTTGTAGCATTTTCATTCTCTTGTTCATATTGTTGCCCCTAATTTTTCTTCATTTATTCTTTGGCAACAAGTTGGGAGGACGGGAGGAGCGAAAGGCCATCACTTGCTGTATATGTTGCATTTGATGATCCACACTAGCCAGTATTCATGTCTTTCCACAAAAATGTTTCTGGAGCCCCATTGAGTGTTGTCACATTGATGCTACAAACCAGCAGTTTTCTTTCATTATGCTTTTGTTTTATGAACTCTTTAGCTTTATAGTAGTTATTCATATATTTAGTAATTCAGTTCTTTACTTGAAACTTTAATATTTCTTCGAACGAGAAGAGATAAAGGCAAAGAGGTTGTGTGATTGCAATCTTTTATCTTTTTGTCCATCGATATTTGTGCTTTGGCGGTGGACAATGCACCTCATTTGTTCAATTCATTATTTTAACAGATTCTTGAACAACATCTAGTGTGTGCTGCTGTTGAACATCCATTTGGTTTGACTTATAACGAAAATTACGTTCTGTTTATATCGTTTTAGCATTTTCATTCTCTTCTTCTTATTGTTGCCCCTAATTTTTCTTCATTTATTTTTTGGCAACATACCTATCTACATAAGAGGGAAAGGCCATCACTTACTGTATATGTTGCATTTGATGACCCTTTCTAATCCGTATTTCATGAAGTTTTGGCAAAAACTTTTCCAGAGCCCCATTGTGTGTTGTCACATTGATGCTAAAAACCAGCAGGTTTCTTTCATTATGCTTTGAACTTTTTAGCTTTATAGTATTTGTTCATCTATTTTGTAATTTAGTTCTTTACTTCACTTTAAATATTTCTTGGAAGAAAGCGATGACGGCAAAGGGGTTGTGTGATTGCTATCTTTTCTCTGTCCATTTATATTTGGGCTTTGGCTTGGTGGGCAATGCAATTCGTTATTTCAGCAGATCTTGAACAACATCTACTGCGTGCTACTGTTGAACATCCATTAGTTTTGACCTACAATGAAAATTACTTTGGCCCTAGTTTAGAGAGTGCAATAATGACACTGAAAACATAGGATTGCTGACCAGCAAGCATCTCCTGATTCTTCTGTTAGAATTTGACCTTATTTACAGTGGACATAATTTTACAATCCCTGAATCTTGAAGATGCTTGTCAATTGAGGGAAAAAGATTTTGTGAAGCATTTAACATAGTATTTTCCTCTTGTGCATCACTAATGTGTAAAAACTCGCTTAATATTCCAATTTTCTTTTCAGCTGGAAAGGTGCAGGTGATTCCTCTAAGAACTCTCGAAAGTGAAAGGCTGGCACTTGGAGATTTTCAATTTCAATTTCTTCCATGGACCGACCATTAAGAATTCAGTTTGCAATGTTCGTTAACTAATGGAGCTTTACTTGGTATATTAGTAAATTGAAGGATTCTCACAGCATTACAGAAGTTCCATATAACCCAAGATTAGAGTACATTTACATTTAAACCAAATGCTACAAGTCCTGCCAAACCTGTCATCACTATCGAGGACAATGTGTTATTTGGCAAGGAAATGGAGAGAGATTTTTACGAGAATATTGTGAAAGTATGTGATTTATACCAAGATATTGAGATGTGGCTTGATGGAGATTTGAGCAGGGTGGGTGAAAGAGGAATTAATCTAAGTGGAGCATAAAAGTAGAAAATTCAATTAGCAAGAGCTATTTATAGTCATTCAGATATACTTTTACTGGAGGATCCACTCAATGTTGTTGATGTACATACTGGAACTCATATATTCAAGGTCAAGACAAAATCTTGTGATAATTAACTTAAATAAGCACTCAGTTGGCTCAAAGTTAATCAAGTTGAATTGGTTTTTGACTATTCAATTGTGTTGCAATAATGTCTAAAGAAACTTTTAGTTCCCAAAACTGTAATTTATGTTACTCATCAGTTGGAATTTCTGGATGTTGTTGATCTTGTTCTGGTAAGTTAAAACTTCAATAAGGTCTAACTCTAAAGTTTATTCACATTCAATAAATATTTCTTACTTTAATTGCTGATCTTAAAAGTGAACTTATTCAACAAATCAAAGCTCACACGAAAGCTCTACATCAAATAACCATAGCCCAACAATGTATCCAATTATTCAAGGGCTACCACCAGGACAATCAAGTTGAAATTACTAGAAAAAAAAAATGAAGTCCCCAAAATGAGTTCTTCCAGGCTTTTGGAGAAGAATAAACAAGAAGAATAAAATTTGGACGGTTTAAATGGCACGTTTACTCAACATTTATAACATCAGAATACATAGGAATACTTATTCCTATTAGATGTGCCTGTAAAGAGGATGTAGATCGCCAAAGAATTCTTGGATTGGTCTAGAAGTAGATTCCAGGTAGGGTTAGTAGGATGCAATTGGTTGGAATATTTGTTCTGTTGTTTTAGCAAGCTCCTTCTTTATCTTGGGAAGGGTATTTATGCTTTCAACCCTTGCGATTGAAACTACCCAGCGCCTCTTTCTTGGAATGACAATGGTGGTGCAGAATGATGCTACTGGGTTGTAACGCTGTCCTTAAGCAATACAAAATTAAGACTCTCAATAAACCTGTCTCTTATACCAGTACAGGTCGTCATATAGAGAACGGAGTTTATTCTTGTGCTAAATGGAAAAAGGGGGGGTTTTGAATGCTTTTAACTAGAAACTAAAACAGAAAATAATAAAGTTAATTCGATTAAGAAAAGTCTTGGTTTTAGTCACATCCACCATGGCAATTTCACTAGTCGATCCTTGACACATAAGATAATTCAATTTCATATCAAACACTTAATTGAAGATATAACCCGAACGAATACCAATTCAAAGTTGATTTCTTGTTTCTTTCTAAAGTTATTTAATTTTCAACACGCGATCCAATTAAAACTAACTATTAATTTAATCCAGACACGCGCCAAAGATTAATTAATAGAAGCATTAAAATCAACAAGAACAATTAGACTAATTAAACATAAACACACTTGGTTATGCCAATTAGATAATTAATTTCCCTAAATTCAATAATACTAATCCAGTAGTTATCAAATTTAGTTGCTTCATAGATTGAACACACGTGGTTAAAACAATTTAGCGACATATACCTGTCTCTTATACACATACTATAAAGCCTGTCTCTTATAATCAGTTAAAAAGAATAATCATAAATTTAATCGCAGAAAAATAATCAATACTTGAGATAAAAGTGAATAATTCAAGCACAAGAAGTCTCACAACTTAGTAGAATTGACCATGGCTTCAAATCCCTCTACCAAGAAAAGAGTTTAGGCACAAAGTGCCATGAAAGCATAAAGCCCAAATATAAATTCTTGAAAACCCTAGCCGAAAGAACCCAACCTGTCTCTTATAGCATGTGCGCTAGAGGAAGTGTGGTCCAGGCATGTTCTGTCCTCCGCGCACATGCACAGGGACCCTAGCCCGCATGTGCTCTCTAACCGTTTCTGGGATTTTGCTTCTGGATGCAGCGCACATGCGCTGCACAACTCCAGCGCATGTGCGCTGGCGTCCTCAATTGTTTTCCGTCTTCAACTTCGATTTTGACCTTGATATGTTTGGAATTTGGGAATATTCAAAAGATGAAAGTTGTAGCTCTATCCCTTAAATTTTCAATACATCTTGAATAACCTAAATCGGAGCTCAGGATCAAAAGTTATACTTGAAATACAAAACAGTGTCTAAAATGGCTTCATAGTCGTGCCTGTTCCGTACTAAGCATTTTCTTTCATCTTTTCCCATATTTTTTAGCTCTTTTTCACCGTAACCCTACAAAAACTTAGAATAACCAAATTAAACTCAATAATAACTCAAAGCTTGCTTATAACACATAAAAACGTGGTAATTGACACATAAAATATAGCACAATTATGGACTTATCAAATTACCCCACACTTAGCTTTGACCTTTGATCGTCCTCGATCAAACATAAAATTAAAACATTTAAGCATAACAAAATTTTCATGGGGCCAGAAATCATTCAAGTAATTGTTGGGAAGATAGTTTTGGTTCTAGCTTTGGTTAAAGACAACGAAGAATTTGATTTTTTATCCTTAAAAGGGTTAGGAGTTTGGCCTATCAGTTGGCCTTACCACCGGAGTTGTCAAAAATGCATAGTGTATTTCATGTCTCCCAGTAAAGAAAATATATATCAGATCCAAGTCATGTGGTGGATCGGAAAAATCAAATTCTTCGTTGGAGAACCGTATCTTATATGAAGGTACAATAGTTTAATTACATAGAAAGGGAAGCTACTTGGGAACTTGAAGAAGCAATGCGTAGCAAGTATCCTTTTCTCTTCGACCTTCAGGTACGTAAGTTTTGAGGACGAAACTTCTCTTAAAGGGATAGAGTATGATACTCATAAACTTTTGGGGGTTAATCCGTAATATTTTGTTATTACTTGTAAATCATAGGGGTTTTGTGCTAGTGTCTTAAACTTTGGAAGACTTATTGAGCAATTTCAGGGAAATTACTAATTAAATGACGTAACCCTTTTTGTTTGTTACATTCAACGCTTCTCTCGTTTTCCTTGGCTCTAAGTATGTTTATATGGTTGTCTAGCTTTTAGTTTAAGACTTTATGAAATTAGGGTTCTTATAAAATTAGGGTTTAACACTTGAGTACACATTAAATTATGGTGCAAGAGGACATTTTATGTCCCTTACAGATATATCTATCACATGAAGAGTTAATATCAAACTAATAGTATCTTAAATGAATTTATCATCTAGATCTGTATGGGAGATAAATATATTAATATTAGTGAATCGTGCATAAATTAATGGAAGTTGTAGAATATGGAAGTTGTAGAATTATTTAACATACTTAGTTTGCTAGAAAATTGTGTTATACATGTTAGTATCTTAATTATGTTTATTCCGATTAATGGTTAAAATATAATAATAATGGATTGAAATTAATATGAAATTGTATAAGAGACAGGTCTGTATCTAAAGAGAGACAATCGAAACGTCAATTGCATATTAAGGTTTAAAAATAATATGGAATATTTAATGGTTTCACTCTTATTCTTTCTATTTTTGTTTATCCCATCAATTATTTGTCACTCCTTAAAAAGACAAATAAATAAATGTCAATTTACCTAATTTACCCTTCACGCAAGTTCCAAAAAAAGGAACATTAATGTCATGTTTTAACATTAATTACTCTTATAAATTATTTTAAATTTTGAAAACCAAAAATCAACTAATAAATTTTTAATTTTAATTGATGGACAATAATGGAAAAACTATTCTACTAATTAGTTAAATATCAATTATTCTTAAATTATGTGCAAGATTGATCATGCCAAATAAAATAAGATGGAAGAACATCAAAATATGTATATGAGACAGCACTTTGGCCTAAAGAATTTAATTGCCTAGAGCAATTTGCCCAGTGGGCAGATTGTCTAGGTCTTGTCTTCAGTGCCTTCTGTGCCATTTTTCATCGGTGGTTTTTCTGTTTGAACGTCGAGTCTTTTTAGAGTTTTCTATATTAGATTTGTTTTGTCAAATACTTGTTTTATAATTGTTTTAGGTGCGAGTGAACATATAAAGTCGAATCAATCAAATTAACTAAGTATAGTATTTCGTCAAGTAGTTCTTGTACTTTTTCATTCTTTTGATAAGTATTTCAAAATTTCGTTTCATATTACAAAGTTATGTTGGTACATAAAATGGATCGGGCAAGAGATATTGAGCTTACGAATTATGTTATATCTGTACATATGGAATACGTGATCTGTTATATTTCATGTGTGATATGTATGCCTTCTGTATGTCTGACTTATGGAGAACTGTGGTATATCGGTGAGAACGATGTTCTCATATCTGTCTCTGTCTCTGACCTTTTGTCTAATGGGTTCCTAATAATTAAATTTGGATCTAATAATCGAAACTGCCTGGTAAACTCATGAGCTATTTCTTCTATATCTGTCTGTGGATTATGTTACATCACGAAGGTCTTGAATATATGATAGGTTGCATGTGAAATATGATTGTATGAATGATTAGTATATTTTAACTTGCCCAATATGGTGAAAAGGTATCTGAACCACTTGTTTTATGAGAGGCTAATTTCATTTTAGTATTATTATTATTTTAAATTATCCCTTTTGCACTTATGTTGTTCCTTTGTTCTTTTCAATACTAGAGATGAATTGCTTATAGTTTAATAATAGTACCATGGATTTGTTAAATTGTTTTGTTATCCGTGTCTTGCATATTTAAGGTTCATCCCAAAATGCCGTGACATTAAGCAAATCTAATATGTTAACACAATCTGCCAATTGGATCCCTTTTGAGAATGCATTTTAATCATGGCTTAGAGTTGAAAGAAATTTTTGTGAATTTGATCAAATCGCCACTATGTATACTAAGACAGCAAGGAATTAGAATTCCGATTTTTTCCCCCATTGAGTTGAAGCGAAGGATAGAAGTCAACATACATATATATACACATACAAGGACGGACTTTTACACAGGTGTCATGTGTATTATGAGATTTATAAGATATTAAAAAGTGTAAAATTTGCCTCTCCCCAATTTTTTATTTTTTATTTTTTAAATGTTGCTTTACTCAAACTTTTACTTTTAATATTTTCCTATTTTAAAGTTTTTAGAATTTCAGTCAATTATAAGTTATTCTAAAATATATTTCTATGATGACAAAACTATTATAACTAATATCTACACCAATTTAATCAAAATTATAATAGTACAATCTAACCAAGATTTTTTTAATATATAATGTTCTTACTATCTCTATAGTTCTTTTTAATCTCATTTGTAAATAGAGTATCATCTTCAATTATTGTAGAAATTAAATTCTTTTAATATTGTTATCATTTTTCATACCAATTGTTCATTTAACTTATTTATGTTGAACCATTATTTTATTTTTGAATACTTCATGATTTTAATACTAAATTTTAAGCTGTTTATAGCTCCGCTTTAAAAAGTAAATAATATATTAGTCTCCTTATAGTTTACTTCATTTATAAAAATATTTAATCTTTATATTTAATGTTTGTTTAAAGTCTTAATTTAACTTATTTATTAATTATAAGGGTCTATCATATTTTAGCAATACATAGTGAAAATTATCTAATTATTTTTCATCGTTAACAATTTGCAAATTAAGTTATTAGAATACGGTTAAAAGCTTATACACATCTAGATGTGTAGGCGTATATAAATTACTCAATTAAGTTAATAGTGTCCCCAAGATAATTTATTCTTTCCTTAAAACTAAAAGCTAGACAACCATATAACTGTTAGTAATTTCCCTGAATCTGCTCAATTTATCTTATCAATATTTGATGTGTATAGCACGCTGTGTATTATAGACATCTAATGTGTATTTAAGAGGCATATTTATAAGATCTGGGTGGGACATTTACATTGGACAATCCGTTTTTATATAGTTTTGCCCCCAAACCTTCATTCCTGTGTCCACCCATATATATATATATGGTGAGATAACAGTAAACATTCTCCTTATATCCTATTATCATCCACGTAGACATCCAGCATTTTGCTTTGTCATTACTTATTTATCCTGTGCTATCATTGTGTATAAGAGACAGCTCCTATTCTCTAATGGTACGAACATCATTATCAAATTTAGTATAACAAAATTTCTCAACATTCCTTTTTTTTATTATTATTCTAAATTACATAGCTATCTAGTTTCTATCGTGAAAATCTATTGGCTACTTCCTTAAGCCCTTACTTACATATGGATTTCTACTCTAATCACCACTTTCAACATTATAGCATTTATAATATTTTTCCCACCAATTTGATGAAATAATTTTATGCTGAATATTCAACACTTTAATTTAATTTGAATATTCAACCAAATTACACGAACTTAAAAGTTAGAGCAACCTAAGCAACAATCGAATAGTTAGAATTATTTGTCAATCAATCACCGGTAAAGAAAGAATAATGTTTGCTCACCTTTCAAATTATTGTGTGCAATTCGATAAGATTGATTGTTGAGAATTTCAAAAGAATTAAAAATTTTAAATGACTTTTTTAATAATGATTAGCTATAATCTCCTCATGGTAGTTTCTTGTTAGTGTAGTGTGACTAATGTCTCGGATAATAAATGGGAAAGAATACAGAGACAATGAGGGTAGAAAGGAGCCCAAAAAAGAGGAGACAAGAAAGGAAAGAATGAAAACGGAAATATAGGGAATGAAAGTCCATGTGGCACTAAATATAATATAAAAGGAATTTGTTTTCAAAGTGTGTTACTTTGATAATATTTTCTCACATAAGATCGAATTTTGACAAAATATTCTGAATACGTATGCATGCATGTGCAGCATACGACTACTCCTGTCTCTTATACACATCTATATAATGCTTTATAACAGAAGAAAAGATGTTAGAAGTTTACATGATTGAGTAAAGGGAAAATTATCGTACGATATAGATAAATTACACATCACTTTTTATATCAGATAAAATTGATTGTGTGATTTAATTCATGTTATTTAAATATTAACCGGGATTTATATCAAATTTGGATGATTTAATATGAATTCATGCTTGAAAAGCGCGACAAAAGGGTCTCACCATGCCGGCTTTATACTAAATGTGTGCTAGGTGTACTGTCGCATCAGTGTTGGACCGATATGAAAATGATGAATTTATACACAAGCATTGGACTAATACTGTTTACATGACGATAGAAAATATTTACATAAATAAAATAAAAGTAAATAAATAACATAAACATGTAAAGCGTATCACACATGTAACCATATAAAGCATTATATATACTATAGAGGAAACCTAACAAAGCGTTAAATATATAAAACAAATAGTACATAGGCCCTATGTCTGTTAAAGAGTCTCTTATGCTTTTATATGAAGTATCCTATTTCTACAAAATTAGGGGGGAAAAAAAAAAGGTATTTAACAATTAGCATGCAAATCATATTAATCACTTAGCATTTAGATATACGGCTTTAAAGTACCAATGGTTATTGAAACAATTATCCTAACTAAACAATGGAAAAAACAAACTAAAAGTACTCCTATTAAGGTGATAAAAGTATTTAAAAATAAAGAATTATACTATTTAAATGTAAAATAAGTAAGAAATAATCAATAACTAAATTAAAAGTGGGCAAAAAGTAACCAAATAGCATTTTTTTTTTTTTGAAAAGCAAAGAATTTAATTGGATAAATCTAACGTGCTAGCGAGTAAATGTAACATTTATTAACACTGAAATGTAAAAAGTATAATAATAAAAGAAAAAGTTATAGCATTAAATAAGAAATAATAAAAAGAAAGAAAGCCAAATTGGAAAACTGGAAACAGAGTTTGGCTATGTCGAAAGTTGTTTTTCTTCTTAAGAAATCATGCAATTCCTAGCAACTTGGATTATTAATATTAATATTAATATTTATAGCCTATATACATATGTTGTGCCAATTGAATCATTGATTTAACTCGTATCTACATGATAGATATTGTCAGTAGAAAAATTCCTATACAACGTTTAAAATTTGGTTGATGTTGTACCATGTCTTCATTGTAAAGCATAGGAATTGAAGGCTTGATTATGGATATCCTTATTTATGATATTTGGCATACCGTGACCCATTTAAGGCCGCATGCAAGTTGGTGGGAAAACTGAAAATGCATTCACACATTTTTCTTAATTACTCAATTGGATTGGATCCACTAAATCCAAAACTACTCGCACACTTTAATACTTTTATGATTAATTAGGAAAATACTTTAATAGAACCTATAGATGTTCTAATAAGAATTAAGTTTTATAAAATATTATTTATATGATAATATTTATTTAATATTATTTAATCCATGTTACAGGATATATAAGTGAGACCAAATAACGAGTATATCTAAATATGTCTCTTTAGGATTTAACATATATTACCACTTCAACTTTTAATTGAATTGCTAATTAAGTGTCCTTAAGGTACTTTTATAATCAGTTCAACGAATTGATAAAAGCCAAATCAAATCCAAGAAGCAGAACGCTCTAACTACTTTAATGACAACTGGATAATTTTATATAGCAACAAAATGTAATTCTTAATTATAATAAAACTATTTTTTTCAAAAAAAAGAAAAGAAAAGGAAAGCACCATAATAGGGAATTGAGTTTACATTAGTGACAAATTTTCCTATCAGTAGGAAGTGATGTTCAAATCCTTTCTTCCGTTCCTCTCAATACACATGTCCATGTCTGTTATAAGAGAAAGATGTTAATAAGAAGATGAAAATTAAGAGACAAATTTAGCATTTCAGCTTAATATCTTTTAAAGAAAATATGTATAACTAATGGAGGATGTATACATTATTGGACAAGTTTTTATTTTGAGCTGAAACCTCTATTAGGACTACTTTACAAATAATTCTAACTATTCTGGCTTGCATCTCCATGTCCATCTGAATCGTATAGGTTTGATCAAGAATGAGATGGAGACGCGAGTAAGGAGATATCAGGAGTTCCCGTTGGAGGTGGTTATCTTATCTAAGACCAAGAGAAAAGAAATTATGTAACGTTGAGTGAAAAAATTATCAACGAAATACAATTTAAGTGATAAGATTTTTTTTTATAATTTATTAATTATGGGTTTGAACCATTAGAGAATAGGAGTTAGGTGGATTAAGAAAAAAAAGAGAAGAAAAATTAAAAATGTGTGTGGGATTATGAATAGTGAGGCATGGGTTGATATAGTGATTGTACAAGAGGGTGAAAATCTTTGAAATGACATTTTGGGGCTCCAAAACAGAAAAAGAAAAAAAGCATATACGGGGATCAATGCTTTAAATTCGATACTTATCAAGCAGCCTAATGTGTACCGGTTTTATCCATAATAAAAAAATCTTAAAAATATTATAATAATAACCAAAAATATATAAAAATCGCAAAAATGACACCAAAAGACGACCGTTAAAAAGCACGAGTTTGGAACCGAAAAAGTAAATAAAATGTAAAATTGATGAAAATTTCTAAGACCATGAAATTCTCACAATAATCCACATATTTTATTTATTGACTAACGAAAACTCCGGCTCAAAAATGAAGATGGAAAGTCCATTTTTTGGGAAACGTGAATATTGGCAATATATATATATATATATATATATATATATATTGATAGCAAATTCAAATGGTCTAGAAACTTTCACAGAATTTCAAATATTTTCAATAATGATCATAGAAAAATTCGGTCAAAAATAAGTAACATTTAGAATACTACTTTTTTGAAAACGTGCGGGGTGAAAAATTTTAATTTTGAAAATTGCCCCACATGAATTCTCAAAGTTACCAAAATTCAGTGAAATGTTTAAAAATACAAAAGGTGAACTTAGAAACTCCTGAAGTTTGAGAACGAGTTTCAGTGCTAAATGACCATTTTGCCGTTCCTTTCATAAAATGATATAAAATTGTTATTCAGCTTGAATAAAGGTTTCAAATTATGAAAATAATCCTGTAAACCTAATACATTAATGACAACAAAATATTAGGACAAAAATGCGGTTTTTTATGAAGATGACACTTTTCTCGAAAAGTGCACAACTCAAAATTTTGCTTAATTTGGCACTTAATTTCAAATGGATAATGAAAGTGCATCAAAATTTAGTGTATATAAAGAAACACTATTTGTATAACTAAAACAAACTCCTTATAAGTTGAAAGTTATATTTCAGTGGGTTGTATAAGTTTATATATTTAAGGTACTATGTCTTATTTGTTAGTTTCTTGTTAGAATTCTCCCTATTTTAGATAAGTTTAAAAGTCAAGTCTTTTAGGTTATATATATATATATATATACTTAATTTCAAATGGATAATAAAAGTGCATCAAAATTCAGTGTTTACAAAGAGAACGTTATTGGTATAACTAAAACAAACTCCTTATAAGTTGGAAGTTCTATTTCAGTAGGTTGTATTAGTTTATTTATTTAAGGTACTATGTCTTATTTGTTGGTTGCTTGTTAGAATTCTGTTCCCTATTTTAGATAAATTTTTGAAAGTCAAGTCTTTTAGGTTATATATATATATGTTAGTTTCTTGTTAGAATTCTGTTCCCTATTTTAGATAAGTTTTTGAAAGTCAAGTATTTTAGGTTATATATATATAGAGGGTTATGTTATTTCATTTATTTGAGAAGAGTTAAGAATCTAAAGAAATTTTAAGTTGGGGAAGGGAATTTTGTTATGGGTCTATGCTAGTTTCTGTATGAGGTACACATCTAGATGTGTATAAGGACACTTGTGTAGTTCTTATTGTTCTAAATTATGTCCTATGATTAGACTTTCATTGGGATGTGTTTAAGGAAACTTTTCTTGTGATCGATTTTAAGTTAATATCACTTGGTATTCCCGAACTTTAAAAAAATCTCACAAAACTCCCTTAACTTTTGATTTATTTTGATAAGCCATCCTATGCCACGAAAGAAATTATTAAAACTATCATTTGACAATTTTACCCTTATTACTATAGACAAAGAACGAAATACTATATCGTATGTGTTTGTTCATTTACATTTATTAATTATTTTCAAGTTTAGATTTTTTATTTTTAGAATTGGTTTGTTATGGATAAAAAAAATAGTGAAGATCTAAGTGTGATATTTTAAATTAATATAAAGTGTTTAGTCCATTAGCTTAGTTAGTAAAGAAATTACTTAATCGTGTAAAAGCTTTTTGCTCAATTTAAAGTTAATTTATGTACTTTTTATTAATTTAATAATTGTAGTCCGAAAGTATAATCCTCCAGAATTTATACATAAAAAGATTCATTGAAATTTATCTAATTTGAAATGCTAAATTTGTCTTCAGATTGTCCCCAATTAATATTAATCTGCACAACATTTTAAATACAAGGAAACGTAGAATTAAAGTTTCATACTATATTAACAAATTGCTATTTGTTACTAAATTAGGTTAATATAGAATTCCATTTTCCAACTATCCTAATTAAGTAAAATTAGAAGTAAATTAGTTTCTCTATCATAAATTGAATTGTTTATATTTTTCTAAAAAATTAGACTAACATATTTAAACAAAGAGATGTTTAGTTAGAGGAGGATTTTGGAAGTTCGACATGCTTGTCAGGGAGATTCCAAAATTATCCCTTTTTGTGCTAATAAGAGAAAAAACATGAGGGAGAGAGGAACGGAAGAAAGGATTTGAACTCACTTCCTACTAATTTGAAAATTTGTCACTAATGTAATATCAATAATTAGTCACAGCATATTTTTGGGAAAGATGGAAAGATACAATAAATTAAAACATAATTTTGATTTACATCATTGTTTAGTGTGGTAACACCAAACTGACATTATATATTCAAGGATATATATAAACCGTTATATGTAATTTTAGGTAAATACAATCGTTCCATCTAGAGAACTATCTTCACATGCGTTTGAAGTGTGGTAACACCTCTCATGTTTTGAAATTTTGCATAATACGATATTATGTGTCTTTGAAAATTTGTACGGTAATAAGTTTCAAAACTGCAATATAATTATTAGGAGCAGTTCAATAGTTTTGAGGGTCTAAAACCATTTTAAACTTGAGGTCTTTTTATCTTCCTAATAAAAACAAAATTAATAAAATACAAAATTTATTTTTTCCGAATTTTCGATATGCAAAATTGTTAAGTAGAGTTTTTCTAATTAATTTCTTCTAATATTTCTTTCTCAATTGATAATAATACCTAATTCATTTAATCTTTCTTGATACATTATTAATCCATTTAATCTTCCTTAAGACATTGTTGATCTTAAGTAAAAATTTATTAATTTGAATTTTGAAAAAAAAAGTCTGTTGAAACAACAGAAACGGGAACCTTTACCATTATTCTATAGATAATATATGTAATAGGAAAATTGGAACTCTTTCTGTACAATTATGTCAACTAGAATCTTATTTTCTATTTGTACAATTTCTCTAAAATTTTTTATTTTAAAAATAAATTTAAACCCTTAATACTAGAATGATTATTATGTTTTAAAGATTTTTCAAGATTAAAGCAGTAGTCTTCCAATTTTTAACTTTATATGACCTCAAGAAATTTATAATTTGAAGTGAAGAAATTTTTTTGTTCGGTATGATAAGAAATAATCAATTCTAAAAATTCTTCATGAAACTCTCTTTCTTTCATTATTGACATTCTCACCAACTTGTTTTAGTGTACAATCACACATTTCTCACATAATTATGTTTTAACAAAAGAGTGAAATAAAGTGATAAGAAAATAATAATAAATGAATAAATTATATTTTAAATCTGGATTGATGGAGAGAAAGAAGAATGTTGGAAAAGAAACGTTGTAGGTTGTAGAATTTAGAGATATTATAGGAGATAATTCAATGATATAGAGAAAAGTAGAATATAGATAATTAGGGAGAAAAAGAGGAATTGGTGAAAAGTAAAATTAAAGGTAATAAAGAAACATAATGATGAGATGGATGGAAGATTAAATTAAGATGTTGTGCTGAAATTAGAAAGTGATTAGGTTATTGTTGGTGAGTTAATACGAAGTTTTAATTATTAAAAGAAATAGTATTTTATACGAAAAAGCTTAATTTTAGAGCCTAAAATTTTCAACGGTCTAAAGCGATGGCTTTAATTATCTTAGCTTTGAACCGCCCCTGATAATTTCGTAAGCGAAATAGTCGAATTACCTGTAATAATTTTATCTTGTGATCGATAATCTATCTCATTTTCCTAAAACACATGGGAATGAATGTCTAAGTCACCAGTGATAATTATACAAAGAACATTGTGGGAGGATACTACACTAGTTAAAGTTAAACTAATACCTTTTGTTTTATTTAATCTATCATTTTAGACAATTTATTTTGTATCAAATTATATTTCGCTTAAGGAATACAAAATAAGAGTTAGGATGGGCGACAGCTTACCATCCCAATAAGTTTGACATGGGCCTAGATTTGTCCATTGATTTTTATTATTTTAGGAGATGATACTCAATTCAAAACTTTTGTATGACTAGCAATTAGACCTCACACAAGCCAAGCCAAGCCAAGCCGTCAATTTACAAAATAATGCGGTTTGAATTATCATGTTGTCCGAAAAAATGTGTGCAAATCATTAAACCAAATCAAGAATTGGATAAGGTCCCTTTCTTAAAAAGAAAAAGTAATTTTAAAATATTTTTCAATCAACTTAATTAAGTTTTTTCTTTATGAAAATCACCGGCTAAGTAACTATACCTTAGAGTATTTTAAATATTTATTAATCTTGAAATTGGTGTATTAAGAGACAGCTACAAATTTTGATTATCAAAAAACTAACTGTTCCTAGTGTTGTCTCTTATACACATCTCCTCCCTTAAATCAAACTTTCCATAAAAGTAGTCAACAGGTAGGTAAAGATTTACTGTAAATTCTCTTTAAAAAAGGATTATCATCTTGGTTATGTACCAAAATTTAGTTTGGAATGAGAAGCAAATTTTAATAAAGATATATGTGCTCAATGATGAAAAAATTATGAAGATCTTGAAGAAAGTGCAATTGACCATATCAAAAATATGGTTGTAAATAATGTTGCGGTGGAGAACAAAGACTTTGTTGGAGTGCATGAGTTTTTTGAAGAAAATAATAGTTTTGAAAATTCTATTAAAAACAAGGTTTGTGTAGATAAATTATTTGGTAGATTAAATTTGGAGTTAAGGAAAAATTTGGTGGTGAGAATTATTTTCAAAAGGAAGAGTACGATTTCTTAATTTTTTGGGATTATGTGGATATTTTTCAGGGAAGAAGTTGTAGTGACTTCCATAATAGCTGGTTAAACATGTACGAGTTCTTTCATCAAGAAGAGTTAGAACCAAATTATATACAAAGTATAAAGTTCGTCTATTACTACATGTGAAGATGAAGATAGGAACTAACCACAATGTGGAAATACACATCATCTATATGGGGACTGAAATTTCAATGGAGACTCAATGAATTGGAGGCATCTACAATACAAACTTAGTTTAAGGGAGACTACATTGAATATTTTAAACCAAACTTAATTGATTAATTTATTAATTTATGAGTTGAAGTTTAATTAGTTAATTTAGGTAATTGCAAAGTTTAATTTGAATTGTTGAGTGCATAGGATTATTTCCTATATTTATAATTTACATGTGTCAATTTCAAAGTTCGAGTAGTTTTGGACTAATTCTCTTCCTAGTCTTCTAAATAGGTCATGACTATAATATAAGGGAGTTTATAAGTGACTTATGTGTGGGTTTTTTACAAACCACAAAAAAAAAAAATAAATAAATAAGCTTTGTTAGCCTCCATCCAATGCTTTATCGATTTGAGAATTTGAAAAAATATTTTTGAGCCTCCAATTTGATTGACAATAAAAGTTAGTTCTCGATTTGTCCATCTTATGCCAATAATTTTAAGTGGCATCAGAACCCTCCGCTGTAATTTTAGAGTGTTTGTCAAGACTTGTAGAGAGAGAGATAAATGGATATCAATGAGATAAGTTTCCTGCTGTCTCTTATACGAACATCTTATAAAATATTAGTAGGTAGCTGTCTAACTTATCTGTATCTAGATGTGTATAACAAGGAGTTTGGTTTAGTATATCCAACAATGTCTCTTTTAAACCAATCTTTCAACAAAAGTAGGAGTCCATGTCTTCCATCATGAACAACATGATCAAGATTTTTTTCATGTATGGCTCACATTTCTCTCCGATGCATTGTTAAACTAAACGCCTTACCAAAATTCTTACCAATTAAAATTAATAGTTTAGTTGGGTTTTGGTAGTTTAGTGTTATTAGGTATTAAATATTATTTGTTATTTTTCTATTATGATTATATTCTTCAATCTAATTAAATTTTTTGGTGGTCAAGTTTGCTAGGCTCCATAAATAGAGAGTTTGTCGAATTATTCAATTGAAAAGAATTGAGTTAAGAGTCTAGAAAATAGATATTTTGGTGAAGATAAAGGCAATTATGTTGTGAATTTATGCAAGTCTCAATATGAGAGTCAGATATGAGTCATTTTGTAACTGCTCTTCTCCTACATATTTTTGTATGTGTTAAATAAATTTATCTTTCACTGTATTTTTTATACTAACAAGTGGTATTAGAACCCTAGGTTGTGATCTTGAAATTTTTGGTATTTGAGAACAAGGTAAAAAAATTTGTGTTGGACTACGCATTTATTGACGATTAGGGTGTAATGAAATTGATCCTAAAAAAGATTCTGTCGTGATTGTTATTTTGTGTAGCGTTGGACAGTGATGGAAAAATCTCGTCTAACTATTGGTCATGATTAATACAAAAATTGAGAAATGAATTCAATCTTCTCAACTATTAAATCATAAGGAGGTCGATAAATTAAAGAAAAATGTGCGATTTAAAATTTAAGGTCTATCCAAATGCATGGATCGTTTGAAAAGATTTTAAAGATGAAGATCAAGTCAAATTAATTTTCTGTAAAACACAGATAAATGTGTAGATGAAGTCATAGAAGAAAGGATCAACCGTGTTTCTGGAAAGTGTTGACTACTTTTATGGAAAGTTTGATTTAAGGGAGGCATTGTTTGCATAAATAAACCAAAATACTTACCAATTAGTAATTATGCTTTAGTCAGATTTTGGTAGTTTAGTTATTTTAGGTATTAAGCATTATTTGTTAGTTTTCTTATATTTTAATTATATTTCTCAATCTAATTAGATTTTTTGATAATCAAATTTTGTAGGCTCCATAAATAGAGGGCTTATCAAATTATATAGTTGAAAAGAGTAGAATTGAGAGTCTTTGGCCGTATTATGTCATGGATTTATGCCATTCTCAACATGATAATTCGATATGCATTATTTTGTAATTACTTCTCTTCTTTTACATATTTTTATATGTGTGAAATAAATTTCATTCAGTGTGTGTGTGTTTTTTTTCTTGCTGAGAGTATACAAAAATATGGACATATGTATACTGGCAATAACGAGCATGGTTTACATAACTATTATGCTTAGTACTGTACTTTCTGTTTGGAAAAATACTCGAATAACATAAAATTTGCCAAATTAGTTAGTACGAAGTTGAAGTTTTTAGAATGAGTAAACAAATCATATAATATAAACATATGTAGTAACATTACAATAAAAAGTCAACTGTGAAGATATTTTTTGCACGAAATGAGTATTATCATCATGACCAATCATATAACAACATTGCATTTATTTCCTTCTTGAACAACTGTCAACATGCAAATTTTATTTCTTCGTAACATAATTTTATATTCATTTCTAAATGTCTATAAACAATAATATACATTTTCAAGATGATAAATGAATACAAACCCTCGCATCATTATAAACCTTTCCTGGTCGACAGAAGTAACCCTTTTGTGGAGCACAATGACTATCTTGTGAACATATGCATAATCCTTCCAAAGCACAACCATCCTTCAAAATGGTAATCCCATCTTTTAATCCAAGAATTTGGTCGGTCCACTCATTAGAAAACAGCCCTAAAGGATCATATAATTGTTTGACCTTCAAAAATTCAGTAGCGTTTTGGTACTTATTGATTGCCCCAGAAAAAGCCAAGTTCCTATTCTTTCCCCAATGTGGCAGCCCTCCATATTTAAACACTGCCATTTGCTCTATCTCTTCTAAAATGTCTTCATATAGTCGTGGAGCCAAAGGGCATCCTTACTTCTATAGTATGTGATATCAAAGTCCAAAGCATCTTCTTGTTTTCCCAAGTAAGCGCTTGAAGCAGTAACGTATCTCATGAGAAAACCATCATAAAGGTCTACACCACACAAGGCTTTAGGCTCCAAAGTTACAAGTTTTTGCACATCTTGAATGAAATCCTTGACTTTTGATAAGCTAATGGTAATTCCATTTTGGAAATAGTATAATCCCTTAACTCTAGGGTCCCATGGGCATGCTGTTATTAATCCATCTTGTGGACTATCAAGGCAGGTACCAGATGATTGAAGGCGATTGTTATACCCTACCACAGGGTAGCCCTTAAACATTCTACCTGTAAAAAGTTAGAAGGGTTCGTGTAAGTTTAAAAAACTTATATCTTGATATAGCTTGTGCAAGTAACTTGAAACTTTAGTTGCGAGATATTTCATGTTAATAGCCTAATTTCTATAGTTGTTTATTTGAATTTAGTGCTTGAGCCAAGGAAATCTTTATAAGTGACGTTATTATATTCTCTTGATTAGTAGGTTATTAGTTCACAGAATGTCCAACATAGATAAAATCCAAACCAACCAATAAACTATTTTACAATTTGGTGATACACATTTAGCAGGCATGTTATGAGACCATTCCATCCATACAACTTACTCTCTTTCTCTTTTTCTGAAGAACGGCTTAATTTGGATAACAGATCGAGTTATCCTTTTTAACAATGGCAAAAATTACTCGAACATCTTTCCTCACAATATAAACTTATAATAACATTTCCATCACAATCTAAATTTCTATTTGGAATAAGGATAATTGGAAAGAAATATAACTTCGAATTGTTAAACGCTGTCTAAATACACAAGATGTGTATAAGAGACAGTAATATAGTCTAATCTATAAAATATGGAATATATTATTTTCAACTCTTACATAAAAATCATACCAAGTCTACACTATAATTTATAAATAGAAAAAAAAAAACACATTAAGGTTTGACGGGAATTAGAGTCGTTTGGTCAAGCCCATATGCAGCATTTGTCAATAGGGACGTTGTTATTGCTCCATTTATACATTTCCCAACAGCATCACCTATGGATTCTTGAGTCTCCTCTATACCAACAAAAAGCACCAGAAATAGAACTTCAATACTATCCTCTATACACTTGGAAAGTACAAATATTTCTTCTTTTTGAGTTGATATATATTTATATTAGCATTAAAATTTTTGTAAAATTAACTTAAAAAATCCTTTTTTTATAATTTATTAGTCATAAATTCGATTTACTAAACAGTAATAAGAGATGTGGGTTTAAAAAATAAAATAAAATAAATATAAAAACCCTTAGAAAGCCAACCTGCAGTTCTTATTATTGCAAGAAACAGCGAAGGAGTAGACCGAAATCCCATCAAATCATAGAGACCATTTCCCGTGGTGTTGGAGGGGACTCTATCATCAATTCGATAAACTATCTTATGTTGACTTGGGTACCACGTAAAGTCTGCAAACTCATGTTGTCTGCGCCGAAGGTTTCCACTTGATCTCCTAAGTCAGAATCATTCATATGTACATATGTGACAATTATCTTGAATAGTGGTTGCAGTTGAAAAGTAACCTGTCGTGACCAAGTATGAGAATTTCAATCTTGTGCATTTCATTTTAAAAAGTCTTCCTCAGAAATTAATTGTAGGACTTTATAAAACGATGAATGCAACTGAAAATTTTCTAATAATCTAATACATCATGTAGTTCTAGAACAATAAATAGTAATTTTAAATAATAAGTAATAATATGGGAGAATTTTGCGATCTTGTTAAGGCCATATTGTAGTACTTTAAGCCTTGTAATGTACAAAAATTTAAAGCACATGGTATTATAACAAAAATTCAAAATATAATAGATGATATTTTAACGGAATCATAAAATTTTCTAATATTAGTGAAAAGGAAAGCATTATCATGGCTGTTAAATTCAGATTGCAATATGAAAAATTGTGACAAGTTTAGGGTAGAAAGTGGATTATCTATACCTTTTAAGTTTATGTATGAACAATCAACATTAAGGAATACCTGTGAAATTATACAAGTATCTATTTGTCATCGTTACACACACATTAACACTCAGGGTCATTTATTTCTAGTATCCTCACTTTTGCATAGAGATCATCTGGGCCTGCTGGTGTAACAATCCGAAGCTGAATCACATAATCATGAACACCACTCCCCAAACCCCACAATGTGCTTCCATGAGCACCTGTGCCCAAAATTCCACCTACAGTTAAGCCCCACCAATATGGGGTGTAAGGTAGAGATAGCCCGGCCGCGGCACTCGCATTGATCAGCTGCCTTAAAGTCACCCCTGGCTCAACTGTTATAGTCATGGCCGATTTGTCGATATTAATTGTTTTATTAAGGTATTTGGTACTTATAATGAGCCCATTTTCGCCGTCTGGACACACAAGTTTAGGGATGCTGTGTGAGGTTGTGGTTGCAACTTTCATGTTTCTTTGCAAAGAAGTTGCATTTGCTACCTGTAATTGAAATGAGCTCTTGTTCTGATTTGGGGTATACAGTCTCAGCTGCATGGCATATGCTTCGATCAGGGAATGTTGCATAAGAGTTTGTTATTGTGCAGTTTGTATTTCCTGTTGAACATTTTATGTGATCTTCAGGAGGAGTACAGCCCACCAAATAGATTGTTAAGAATGTCCAATATGTTAACACGATCTGCCTATGAAATCCCTTTTGAGAATGTATATTTTAGGCATATGGTTAAGAGTTGGAAGAATTTTTTGGGAATTTCTTGGTTTAGAAGCATATAAATTTGATCAAATCTCTGCTATTTATAGAAATCACAAACAATGACGTGAATGTCTTGAGCATAGCAAATTTGCAATAATTTGAATTGTAGTTAGTGGGACAAGAAACGTGGCTGGTAGGGTTGTATAATCCATATTTGATGAATTGGAATCTACCAAATTGTAAAATAGAATTCCAATACATTTCCTATCGTTCCCAAGTTGCTAGAATACATATACCTAGTACACGTATATGCAGATGCAGCATGGGAGACCACTTCTAACCTGAACGAAAAATAAAATACAAAATAAAAAGATTCAATTTTCAACCCAACTTATAAATTTTGTAACGTAAATTATATTTTAAAAAATTTTACTTTTGTGGGTTGGTATAATTTATTGCATAAAATTTAATATATATTAGAATGTCTACAAATGTAGGTTCAAGAACATGTCCATATAAGTAATTTCCAACCCGAATATTCTTTAGGCCTTATCTTTCAAATATAAAAGTAGCCAAAGAAGCTGTGTTTTTATTTCAAAACCAATTGATAATGAATTCATTGATGTATGAGCTTCTTTTAATTAGTTTAGAATTTCTTGTCTTTTGACACTTTTTTTCACATGTGATTTGGGTTAATTAAAAATCCGTTACGTGAGTTAGGTGAAGACTAGAACCCTTAACGTGACTTGAACGTGACATGAATTTGGGAATATGATAGAACTTTTGTAAGAAAAACAATCTATTTGGTGGGATATCATATTAAAGAACATGTGTTGTGACTTGTGATTCATAAATTTTATTAATTAGTTTAGAATTCCTAAGGCAATCCATGCGAGACATTTTGTCATTTGACATATTAGCGGAATATCCCGTGTAATGTACGGGGGGATGAATATCTACATTCAATTACTGTAACAAAATAATATTAATAAAATAATATTAACGATATATAACCTTTAGAAATTAAACTATATAAATAGAAACAAAATTGAGTAATAATATTTATAAATTTTACTAATTGAAAATGTGAATTAAAAATAATTAAAAATATATTTTAGTGTATGGAACAATTAAAAATATACTAGATATGTATATGCATCCCCCTGTAATGTACACGGGATATACACTGTCTTACCATGCATGATGAAATGCAGACTTATCAATAGTTTAAATTATCAGGGATATGTATACTATAGTAATTATATTACTATCACTTGGATATATGATTGTGTTGATAACTTACTTTTACCAATTCTATACAAAAATAAAGGATAAAACCCATTTTGTTAATGTTAATGAACATATTTTTATTAATAATGATCAAATATACGCAATAATTTAAAAGTATTATTTTGTTTAGTATAAATTAACTTAATTTTTTGATATAAATTGTCAATAGAAACTACAATTAAGAAGAAATGAAATTTGTGTAGTTAATATAGTCATGTGCATATTTTGGCATTGTCATTTGACATATACCTTGCAATCAAGCATTACAAATGCATGTGCATTGGTCAAGATTGTGTCTTGAAACATAATCTCATTTTTCTAGAGTAGTACGATTTTCTATAAATACACACACACACACATATATATATGTGTGTGTGTGTATGTAAATTGACATTGTCATTAAAAGTTACTTTTGACTGGATTCAAAAAAAATAAAAGGAAAAACATATTTATAATATTATCTTTCTATTGGCTATTACTCAAGTTTGTATTAGTATTATTAATTGCTATATGTAAGAAAAAGGGGCTAATACAATTAATGGTGAGACCAATAATTAAGCACATACTATTAAAACTATTCTCTTAACACATCTAGATGTGTATAAGAGACACTTAAAAATAATATATATTGACATTAAATTATTAATTACCAATAAATATAAAGTTACAAGAAAATGCAAAAAAAAAAATTGATCTCACAACCTTTTATCTTTTTGATATAATATATTATAGTTTATTTTGATAAATATTAAGCCAATGTATTTAGGTTGTAAGAATGATATAATTAAACATAATTAAGCTAAGATCCCTACCTCTATTTTTTATAAAGTAAATATTTTTACCTAATATGCCACATGTCAACTCCTTATAACTTTCCCCAGAAGAGTTTTGCGATAATATATACATAGATATAGATATAGATATATTATACTACTAGTTTAGTTTGTAAACTATTGTACAAGAAGCATTCATGTTTTTGTTCTTAATCTCTTAATTGAAGAAGGGCAGCCTAGCTGGAAGTGTAATCACTTTTCAGTATTGTGGATTCAGCGGCGATAGAAGGGACGACTTGCAGAGACGTATGGGGAGTGGAGGTTTTGATTTACACTTCTCCATTAGAATTTTCCATTGTTTTAACAGTTGTACATTCAAAAACACATCCCATGCGAATATCTTACACGCCAACTGAATATATATTATCTTCGCAGTGGAATGTTGAATATACTTTTCTGTATTGTTTGAAAATTGAAACTCTTGAAGTGCAAGAGATGGTTTTAGACAACCCTAATCACGAAAATGAACCACTAATGGGCATGGCATTTTGTCATACTTCACCTGTCAAAACTTAATCCGACTTTTCAATTCTTTTTTAATTGGTTCTGCATTATTTCTCCCTGATATTTTAAACTATTGATAAGTCTGCATTTCATCATGCATGGTTAATGGTTTATTATTGTTAACCAATCCAATTAAAGCCGCCTTCTTTAAAGATTTTAAATAATTCGAATACCTACAAGAAGTAACCACAAGAGTCCATACGACAGTATGAAATAATGGTCTTACCCCATTTTGTATCTCTTAATTTATACCTGATTTTTATTTTATATCATATATTTATTTTTTGGACATATTATATCTTGAATTTTCAAATTTATCTAATTTCAGTCCAATTATTAACATCATTATCGAAGTTAACAGATGTTAATTAAGTGTATATCACGTTCTTTGTTTAGGGGCGTATTGCACAAATAAAACTAGTCATTACTAATTTCACTTTACATCTCTTAATTTATGATTAATTCTCATTTTGCACACTCAATTCTAGATTTAATTCATTCGGACACATATATTCCGAAACCTCTAACTCCCAAATTCTCTCACGTTTTGATACAATTTTTAATAGTGTTAAAAATTTGACGAATATTCCACTTTAGGTACACGTGTGCATGTTAATAGATTTATTCATTTCAATTTAATTTTTAACATCGTTGTTAAAGTTAATAGACTGTCTCTTATACACATCTAAACTATTCACTAGTCAAAGCCGCAGTTTAATAAAAATTGAATACAAGTTAGAAGTTACAATATGAGATAAGCAAGACACTTGAATTACTTGCAATAATTTTATCTTGCGATTGACAATCTCTCTTATTCTACTAACGCACATGGGATTGTAGGTGTAAATTACTAGTGATAATAATGCAACGTACATTGCGGGGGTACGCTACACTTCGTTAAATTAATCGTAGTTCACATCTTGTCTTAGCAGCCCAAAATCATTATTAAAGCAAAAAAAAATAAAAAATGCACATGAAGAAGTTCAAAACGACTAAATTTCCATTTTATATTAACGTTTACGTAATCCTCCTCCTTCATTAATACGACACCAATAGGACTAAATAGTTTTGAAAAATTCATCGTTCGTTAATGCTACTTCATCAATAAACTTTGAAAAATGAAAATACATGTCTCTTAAAGGTTAGATTTGTATAAGATTATAATTTAGTTGTATAGTAATAAAAAGGGTAAGTATGCCAAAAAAAGGATAAATTACATTAAACCCTTTATGTGATATCATAATTTTCAAACCTACAATTCAACTCTATACTTTGGACTAAAGTAAAATGTTAAAGTTTTTTGCAAGTTTAACACATCAAAACATACAAAGTCAATCTTTTTAAATAAATTAATTACTCATTTGCCAATATAACCTTTCAAATTTTATATACATATAGTTTTAGAATAATCAACAACATATTGGTCAAAATTGTTTCAAAATCCAATTATAAGCCAACATAAAAAATTGATCAAAATGCACCGATAGTCACCAAACTATTAGGTTTTACTATTTGTTTTGTAAATTTGATCACTGAATTACCCTAAGTATATGTCTGGACTCACTCCTTCTACAAATTTAGTCACTGAACTATTTTAAATATGAGTCTGCAATTACCATGAAAATAAAAGAAATGACTCCAAATATGTATTTAAGGTAGTTCAATATTTAAATTTGCGAAAGTCACAATTTTTTGGGTTAATAACACTTTGCTCTCCTTGTGGGTAATTAGCACTTTGTCCCCTGCACTAAAAAACCTACACTTTGCCCTCCATTCACATTATTCATCATTTAAAAATATTAAAATCAACAAGATAAACTAGTTAAATGAATTAAAAAACCTTGTTCTATATTTTTATTTTTCATGTATTTAATTTTGATGTTCGATAGTTATAAAAGAATTAGGAAAAATAAAATATAATAACAAATTGATGCTATAATAAAATTATTATTATAATAAATTTATTATATTTATTAATAAGTAATAATTTTATTATAATATCAATTTGTTATTATATTTTATTTCTGTCTCTTATACACATCTTTAAGACAAAATACATATATATTTAAGTAATAACTTTCATAAGAACATATATAGATATATATATATATATATGATGTGAAGATCACGCACTTTCAAAGTACGTAATCTCTTTTCTTGATGATGATGTGTAAAATAGTACTCAGGTAGGGGACTTTAGTTTGATTACTGTATTTGTACTTAGCCCCAATAACTAAAATAGTATTATACACTTTATGTACAAGGGATTCAAGTATTTTCTCCACTTTTTTTATTCAATGATGAATATAAATGGACATAATAAAATAGGAAAACTGTTGTTACTGATCTAGAGCTATAGTATCTTCTTATCAATTTTAAAAAAAATAGATGAATTTTGTCAATGTATATATCTGTCTCTTATACACATCTAGATGTGTATGTCTCTTATACACATCTAAGTTGAGTTTGAGTCGAGCCTTGTAAAAAATGCTAAGCTCGTGCTAAGTTCGAGTTTGAGTAAGGCATTTTTCATATTTGAGTCGGTTCATTTACTGCCAAGATTGATTACGCATTTTAGAAGTACATAACCAATGTGACTATGCACTTAAAGTGCGAAAGTCACAATTCCAGACCTCACAAACCTTCCAAAACACTCCCACAAACTAATCACATTTGCATGATAAATTTTGAAAGCAATCCTAGGTTTTCTAAGCACATTTGCATGATAAATTTTAAAAACAATCCTATTCTAAGCAAATTGGCCATAATAGCGAGTGGCAATTAGGAGGCAAGGAGAGGACGAATTTTTATTTTTAAAATAATTTTTTAGTTAAAAAAAAATTTAAAAGACTTGTTTTAAAAAATTATTGAAAGACAATTATACCCTTAAAGTGAATCTTTTTTGAGTCAAATATCAAAATTGGCAGTAAATGAACCGACTCAAATATGAAAAATGCCTTACTCAAACTCGAACTTAGCACGAGCTTAAAATTGACAGACTTATGCTGACTCATTACTCAATTTATGAGCTAGAATGTGTATTAAAAGTTGAATCGAGCCCAAGATTGAATAAATGACAGGTATTGATTTCTCATAACATGATTTTGATTTGAACCCGAATAATTTGACTTTTCAAAAGTAAAACATGTAATTTTTCTAAAAGCTAAACATTTTAATAATTTTACCTATAATAAATAAATAAATAAATAAATATATTATATATATATATGCTTTCAAAAAATCCAACGAACATTCGAACAAAATATATATATATATATATAAAGCTCGAAATCTCTTGAATTAGAATTCGAACTCACAAATAATTCAATTTATTTATAACCCTACATTTAACTATTAAACTGGATAGAATAACTAACATTTTCACTTTAGTTTAGAGCACAACGAATTTAATTATAGGTTTCAATACCACAAAGAGATGTTAATATTCGCTATACCACGAAAAAGGAAGGGTTTAGCATAATTTACCCTAATAAAAATAGAACGAGAGGTGATGAAAATAATTTAATACATTAATTTTTGTGGTAAGAGTAAAATTAGGAAAAAAATATTTAATACTTCCCTAAATTTTTTTAAAATGACAAATAATTTAACCACAAAATAAATAATTTAATACAAGATAAATTACCTAAAACCACAGGAGGGATAACATACACTTTTGTATAATAACAGAAACTGCGGCTTTGACTAGTGAATAGTTTTGTACCTCATATTTAAAATTTGAAAGTTATGAAAACCATACAAGTAGATGTACATCATACAAGCATACCAGGGATAAGCCATACAATTAATGTGTAAACAGATCATTACAAGTAGATGTACATCATACAAGCATATCCGGGTTAAGCCACACAATTAATAGTGTAAACAGATCATCACCACAAATCCTCAACTCTTGTTCAGCACACAAAAGGGATTCCACATAACAGATCTAAATCCTTCTGTTGTTATGTCGACCATATGTTAAATTCTAAATCAGCTCACTTGGGATTCCTCAGAACAATGATAACAGAATCCCCACGAAGGAACATTTTACTAATGAATCTATCCTTGTTAACAGGAAGAGCTTTATGTTTCTTGCCTTTCCCTGTCTTGGGTATCTGCAGATAAAGGGATCGAACTAGTTACTAGACGCAGAATTACAAGAACTAGATATGCAATCAGTGTTGATAAATAGGGGCATAACAGGAATCAACCTCAGTCCACATCTCTCGAACATTTTCAAGAACCATATTGCAATGCCTGTCAAAGGCTCTCACACGGCCAAGAAGCTTCCTGTTGTTCCGACAGTTAATGAGCACCTGATAGAAGACGATACACAGAACAGTCATGCAAATGATAGAGGAAATGCTGCTCCACAGATAGAAAAAGCAAGTCTAAGAAATTCTCACACTAACATCTAAAGGCTTCGGTGTATAAATTGTGGCATGGAGCAACACCCCAAAAAATGGCTGAGAAAGGGATATGGACTCAAAAAAGATTCAAAAGAGGAAAGGATATAGACAAAGTAATTATTGAGTATTATTTTTAACACTCATCATCAAGACAGATAGAGGCCCTGTGTTAAACTCTTCTTCTAACTCATTCTTCACAACCTGCACGTATAACCATCTACATCAATTGCCACAATTGTATGTTGGCATATTGGATTTCATGGTGTTTGAGCAACAATTATCATTGCCAAAATCCTAGACATGATAGTATGCCAGATTTGGATTCGTTCATTCTTATTCAATTTGTATCAAGAAACACGAACTGATATCCGCACCATGAAACTGAGCAAGGTCTCTCACCACAAATTGATAAGAGGGCTCAATGAGCCCAAAAGAAAACAGCAGTTTTGACAACAATGGCCAAATTCAAACCAAACAGAGACTCAAATAGATGGTTTGTTTAGTCCATGCCACAGTTTCTCTTTGTTTCCCCCTACCTGAACTTTCCTCATTTTTTCCATGCTCTCAGTCTGTCAACTACTTGACTCACCACTGGGCACCCAAAGCCCCCAGTCCCAAGATACCAAATCTCAGGTTATAACCAACATGAAGAAATATATAAATTCTTAGGCCGAAATTATGATATATAAGTTAAGACAAAATTCCACACAAAATGTACAAGTAGATGCAAGAAGAAACTATAGCTCCGGTCATAAACAACAAGAGTAACTTACATCCTCTTCCATTGGCCGGCTGCAAAAGATACAAACAAAGAAAACTGTCAGTAACCAAAGTATATTATTAATCCGCCACCACCAGTACCAATGGCAAAATTAATAATGTAGACAAATAAGTTAAATACCTCATTTTGGAGACAATGAAATTCCTTCAGCTCTTAACGATGTCACAGAGAAATACATACATATATATATATATATATATATATATAGTAGTTCTAGTAACTCAATTAATTTGGATTTAGGGAATTACAATAATCCTAATAAGTTTGGGTATAATCATAATCAGTTTGGATTAAGGGCATATGAATAAGTATAAAACCATTAGGAATTCTAACATATATTACTCATTTGCTCCTAAAATTTATTGCTTATTATAATTGACATTAAAATGCTAATTTATCTCATAAATTAACCCATAAGTTAAAGTATCTCATACTTATCAAAATCAATTTAATCCTGAATTCATTATCCTTAAGTATGTGACCATTTAGGCTCGCAATCATGTTGTCAATAAGTATAAATTATAATCTTAAATTAAATAAGATTAGATAAATTAAACACCTTTAATTTATCAATAATTCACCAATTAATTAATTTACACGTATAGATCAAGATGGGCTTCTAGCAAATTATCATGACCATCCAGGTGTTGAGATATGTCAAAGTGGTTCGACATTTCCCATATGTGATTTATTTCCATATAATTATTATCCTTTTACCAGCTTATATCCTAATTAATTTAAGAATACAGATATAATGCCAACTCTTATTGAATTAATCAATTTACTTCTTTCCAAAATATAATTCACTTGAAATAGAATTTAAGACACTCTTAATTCTATTTTCACTTTGTACATTACACATCTTGTTCGTTATGTTAGTTGGGTATATTATGATATCCTCTCCCATTATAAGGAGTGGTTATTAGTATGTCTCTATTCGTCATATCTTATCTTATCATGATTCATATTATACCCAAAGTCTACAGTATGTGCGACCATTAAGAGTAACAACTAATAGAGACAAAGTATAGTAATCCATAGTCAAGATAAACTCATGACCTCAAGTCAAAGGATTATTACACTACTGTGTATAAGAGACAGGAATCCACTGGCATTCGGTTAATAGTTAATTTAGAATACTCTTAACGGGTCAATTTGATGCATTTATTCTTAATAAGCATCCACATACGCTTATGTGCTGATCTACCCATGTCAAACACAACGATTAGGGATATTTACAAATAAAATATAATTACATCATAATTATTTATGATTTCATATATATATATATTATTTGAAAATTGTTAAACTACAAAATATACATAAATATAAAAATGTAATTTATCCCTAGAACAAATTGGCTTTCGGGCATACACTAACATGAGAAGTTGAAATTATTTAACCGAAGCTCACTTAATTCAGCCATAGCTGATCAAATTTGTTATCTGACCTAATTCGCCACTTATCTTCTCATTTTGTATCGATCAAAGGTGATTGTGTAACGCTGAGGATAATTTTGTCCTTTGAAAGCAAGGTTAATAGACACTAGAATTTCAAGCATGTTACGGATCTTTTCCGACTATTGAAGCTCTTGTAATACTGGCTCCGTTTAGATTAGAAATAATAAGCTACTATTTGGCAAATAATATTTGAGTTTTCATTTTAATGGTTTTTGGAAATAACACTGATTTTTGAAAAACTGAAATAATTGTTTGGATACAAAATACATATTTCAAAACTACCATTTGACAGATTACAAATAATGAATGCCTATTATTTACTTTTTCTTTTTTAAACTATAAAGAATTCCAAGCTATGACAATTGGACGTATGAGCCCATTATCATGACTTAGAATTAACACGATAGTTTCGCAATTATATGTCAAATTTGAAGACTTCGGAGATCGAATGACTTACTTATAGTCTGAACGATATATTTTTTAACTCAAGGAAGTCCTTTCTGACAAGAGTTCGGTGACTCGTGTTTGCCAGATGGATTTGGGGAACGGAGTCCAAACTATGCACAAATTGTTAACATGTACAACAAAACTAATTCCCCTCTTGCCAAACTGTTTATAGCCTAAGAAGCTGTACAAATGTAAGTTTGAAAGAATTCACTTTGGACATTTTACTTATGAGATCATTTTGAAGAGCCACTTTATTCTTCAGACCAAAAAGGATTACAATTCATTGAGTACCAAAGGACTTATCAACTTGAAACCATCTATTACGCTTCGCTGTTGTCATTGATGAATTGATGTACTGGATCTGGAGATTCTATCTATAAACTTCATCCCCTTTCTCGAGCTCCTTTACCTCTTCTTGTAGCTTGCTTCCTTTCCATAGTAAATATGCTGTGAATTTTGTGAGGGTTTTGGTTGGAAGATTTGTATTTTATATGGTGGTAATAGGTATTTTATATGTCAAAGACAACAAATTAGTTATTATTGTAGGACAAGGTATAATGGTTTATTTAGAATTAATTCCGTGGGCGTTTAAGGAATAAGAGCTTGGAGTTTTGAAGAATGAGAGAAAATTTGGAAGGAAAGTAAATTTCAATCTACTTTAATTCCAAATTACAGTAAGTTCGACTAGTTAAACATAATTAATTATCCGAACTCACAACCCGAACATTAACCATACCCTCCCTCCAAGGCTTGACTATTGATCTTCGGAAGATTACGAAAGTGTTCAACTAGCCAAAAGCGTACCAAAAATTACAAGGTGTTGTATAATTTTTTAGTTTGTTCAATTTCTGTTGCGCAATTACTTACTAAATATTCTGTATAATATGATGAATAGTACATGAAAATCTAAATAATAGATATGATGAATAGTGAATAGGATAAAATATGAATAATATAAAATATTATTTGTTAAAAATGGCCAAAAAAATATTTACAAACCAAACATGGTTCTTTATTGACCAAATAATATTTGTTAAATAATGAACATTATTTATTGTCCCTAAACAGACCCAGCAATTCTTTTGGTTATTGGACTAAGCCAAAGATTTCAAATTACGGACTTTGTTTGCCGAGGAGGCAAGAGCAATTTCAAGCTTAGAAAGACAATAATGGAATTCTGATCCGAAACTATCAATAAGCTTAGTAAAAGTCAAAAAAAATGAAGCATAATTGGCTTAGATCCAACATATCCTTGGAGAGCATAGCATTCCGAAGTCGTCCGAAGTGGCTGATGTAAATTGGTCAGTGCCGAAGCAGAATGGTTGGAGCTGATCCAAGCTTGTGGATTGTGTTCGAGCTGACCCGAACTGAAATTGGGTTGAGACTGAGGCAAAGAGTCGAGGATGCAATCTTTTAAAGTTGATCAATGGTTCTGTAAATGCCGAACTTCAAAAAAGGGGACTATAATAATGAATAATAATAATATTGAAGAAGAAGAAGAAGATAAATCTCTTATGCAAAGGCTTCATGGATAAGAGAGCAATACGAACACGTCATTCTTAAACAATTATGTTGCAAACAAAATGATGACGACGCTATACACGTGGTGATGAGTGATCATTTGTGTTGTGCCTGGGCCATTTTGCTTGCTTGGCTCACTGATTAATTAATGGTTTTAACAAACTTCTTGTCTCCTGGAACTTGTAACTAAAGGCATATGCAAGGACTTGTGCTAGAATTTCTATTCGGATCACGTATAGAAGTAAGGAAAATATTTAAGTAAATTTGTTCTTTAATCTTATTTATAAATTTTGTAATATAAATTAAATTTTATGCAATATATGACATTAGTTGATGTAATCAAAACTTTATAAGATTAAATTCTGACTATAAAGTTTATAGGTGAAATCAAAAATTAGGTCTATCTAAATATTTTCCTAAAAATAATACAACCTCGGATTACTCAGATGGGGACTTACATTTGCAAGGAGAAGATGAATGAGCCTCTGATGGGAACTCCAACTCAATATAAATCTGGTTCTGAAGCTAAGTTCAGCACCGGATTAAGGGGATTATTAAATGATCACAGATACTAAATAAAGAATCAAATAAAGCATCAAATATGATTGTGTCATTTGTCAAGGTCATTAAGGGCATAAATATAAAATTACACATATGAATAGTTTAGATTATGTTGGTCAAAACTCATGTAAAGTGACTAAGGACCATGTAACATTTATAAATAAAGGATTACTATTACAAATTGGCAACTCATGCCATATGATAATGTACAATCTATTCCCCATTCGCTCTCTATTTTCTATATCTAATAATTTTGCACTCATCAATAACTAGGGTTGGAAGTTTCTCACACGACTCGATAATACGATACGAACGTGATATAAAATTAACATTTTATGATATGATCCAAATTTTATCGAATCATTATTAGATTAATCCGTTTATGATTACGAAAGTAAACGGGTCGAGCTAAGCCCGCACACATCTAGTTGCATGTGATACACATTCAGATGTTGGTAAGAGACAGCTCTTATTGTTACAGGATCACAATAACCCATTAAGTTACTGACTAAACAGATTTTGCTGAAAGTTACATTGATATAATTTAATATAATATAATTTAAATTTGTGAATAATAGTTTTAATATAATATTATTAAATCAAACATAATAATTATTTTAAATATTATCCAATAAATTTCAATAATTTTAATAATATGTTCTAAATTGCTATAAGAACAAAGTTAGTAACTTAGTATTAATAATTGTTTAAATTATTAAAAAATTAAATTTTGAAATTTTAATTCAAATAGATCACAAGTTAGTTAAGTTGTCAAATAGGTTGATATATCTATGTTACGAGTAAACGGATTAGACACGAACACGACACAAATCCAAGCGGGTTAGATATGAACATGGCACAATAATCACATCATACAACATGAATACGATATGAAAAAAAATAGGTCATACCTAATACAACATTATAACATTACAACTCGACCCATTGCCATACCTATGAATAACTAAAAAAGTTTTGCCCTTCTAGTCAGTGATTTGACAGCCGAGACGAGACGGGACCAGTCGGGTCAATTGGTTAAATCGCGAACCAGCTATGGTGCCGATCCGGTTGAATGTTAAACCCAGAGAAGGTAAAAAGCTAGTCAAAACGGGTCAAAATCAAAAAATCGATAACTGATAATTTCATAATTGTGCTATATTTTATGTGTCATTTACCACGTTTTTATATGTTGTAAGCAAGATTGAGTTATTATTGAGCTTAATTTGGTTATTCTTAGTTTGTTTAGGATTAAAGTGAAAAAGAGCTGAAAAAGGTGGAAAAAATGAAAGAAAATGCTAAGGGCGGACATGCATGAGTATGAAGCCATTTTGAATGCTGTTTCGTATTTCAAACATAACATTTGAGTCCAAGCTCCGATTGAGATGATTTTAGATGATTTGGAAAGCTATTTCAAAGTTCTACAACTTTCATGTTTTGAGTTATCCAGGATTCTCTATGCATCTTGTACAAAATTGAAAAGTTAGAAAATATGCACCAGCGAGTACAATCAAGGAACGATTCTGACACAGTTTGGTAGATTGATCATAACTTTCTTATCTGAGTCTAATTGAGGTGACTTAATATGTTTTGGAAAGCTAAGACATAGATCTACAAATTTCATGTTTTGAATTTTGCCAAATTCGGTCTGCATCAGGGTCAAAATCAAAGTCGAAAGTGATGGCACAGGGCACATGCACTGGGGAAGTGTAGCACATGTGCGCTGTGACCAGAGGAGGAAGTTCCAGCTCAACCTAGGGCGCACATTTGCTCAAAATAGGTAGTGCATGTGGGCCTGAAACAGCAATATTACATATTTATGGGTTTTTAACAGATTTCTTCGTCCGGTTGGACTCTTTTTCAGCCGATTTCACGTTCTTATCTATAGACATTAATTGTAACCCTAAGTACTCATTATAAATACCCAATTTTCTAGTTTTGATAGATTTTGTTCATTTTAATGTGTTTGAGTAACTTTTAGTGTTAATTTTGTGTTAAAATTTGTTAGTAATGTTTGTAATCGTGTTAGTTTTTGTAGGTAGAAAGGGCTATTTTGGAAGCTCAATGAAGTAGAAAACAATTTTTTGGAAGCCTGCAAATTCGGAAACCAAGTCCTTAGAAGCAAAGAAAACAAAATCCCTGGATGAATTAGAACCAAATATCAGTAAGAAAAGGAAATTGGGGTTTCTTAAACAAGATCTTATGAAAACCATGCAACTGCTATATATATAACCCTTTCTTCCTCATAAAAATTGTGTAGTAGTTTAGAGTAGTTAGTAGTAGTAGTTAGTTGTTAGTAATAATTCTAGAGCAATCACTAGGATTTCTCTAGGAAATTCAAGAAACTTTTTGTTGCAATTTATTTTCAAATGATTTTTAGCTTTTCAATTTCGTAGTGGTTCTTTAATTATTTAATTGCTTTCTATTTATTTAATTGATTAATTTTAGTTAGAGTTAATTCGTAGTTCAATTTCATTATTTATTTTATTTTGCTTTCTTTAAATTCTCAATTAATTCTAGCTAGGTGTTTCAATAATTTCAATCAATTAATTCCTACTTAGTCAAATTAGATTAGTTCATTCAATTTGTATGAATTTATTCTTCCATAATTTGCTAGGGTTAGTTCGTTGTTTAACTTCTTTTATTGAGAAATAAAACAAATCTCTTATACAAATCTTATGTAAACAAGTGATAATCTAAATAGTTGATACTAGATATTCAGTAATTGACCTAAATTAATCCCCATGGGAACAATCTCTATTACCTATATACTAGGTATAAGAGACCCGTGCATTTGCGAAAATGAATTATAGTACGTACATAATATTTGAATTAGGGTTTGACATATATCAGTTCAGGGAACCCTTAGCATAGGATAGCATCTAAGGCACCTTGTAGAAACATCTTAGATTGATAAGCATCAAGATGTTCCTATGGATTTGAACTCCCATCATAGTAGTCGTAATGAGAAGTTTGCCAACATCTTGGAAGGGGTTCTCGCATTATCTCATCAGTGAATGGAAAGAGTACGGCATCCCTTCCTTGTCATACAACATATCCACTCGAGCTTGGGGCTTATCCAACTTTCTCTTTAGTTCTTTTTCCCACTCGAGTATCCTTTCCAAGATATGCTTCCCATCCTGTGGTCTTCCCCTCTCTCTTGTCACTAAGACCGCCTTGCTTGGACTTCTATGTATAGTTTCACGTGGCCTTGAGGAGGCCTCTTTTCTTGATTCGTGTCAGGACAAATAGCTTATAATCACTGTTGGGCTGTCTCCATAGACATTACTGTCTTTATAGCATGAGAATACCTCTCTTCTTGGCAGCCTTGAGGTGTAGAGTAGACAACCCGAGAGTTGCCACCATAGTTATACAAAGGTTCTCCTCCTCTTCCTTCCGTAACTTGTTGCTCGAGCTGATGTTTGATAAGAAAATCCTTTAACATAGCATTTTGTTGCCTTAACAATTAAATCTGGACATCTCTATCATTAGCTTGGGGATCAGAATCCCTAACTTGCCCCCATAGTCAATCAAATACTCTGATAAAGCGCTAATGTTTGTCGATTCTACTAATGTTTGCAGGTGATGTCTTTTCCTCTCTCTTGATTATTGCAGTGAGTGTTGCACATGCTAGAAGCAATAGCTAAAGATGACTTTTTATAAGGATTCGAACAGATTATGCCAAACGTTGATGCATAAAAATTACAAGCACCGAAATCTAAGTCTAAAGTTGTCTAACAAATGATAATACTCTAACAAAAAGGTAATTATAGGCGCACCGTATCATGTGTCATTAACCTGGGTCAGAAAACAAGAGCTACGGGGTTTTGTTCCCCAGAGTATGCTCTGACGTTAAAGTCAGAAATTGTATGACGAGAGGAAATTTAGGGAGCAAATGAAAGTTAAGAAAGGCAGATGAGTTTGTAATGAAAGTTGAGTTATGAAATTTACCTTGCACCTTTGCTATCTATACTAATACTTGATGGGTTTGGATAATTAATGGGCCATAAACCAAACAATTAGCCCATGGAGCTCTTTCATAACTTAGATTGATCATTGACTTTGAAGCCTAAGTTGAAAATACCAAATTGCCTAATGAATATCTGATCGGCATGACCAACTTGCCATGTGTCTACAAGCCATTGGGTGGTATATTTATGTATCATCAGCCACTATTTACAGTAATCACAACCAATAGCATGAAAGTTTTAAGCATGGCAAGAATTTGAAGTGTTAGTGGGACAATAAAAGTGACTGGCAGGGTGCGAACAATTTTGATGAATAGTACTAATTAGGCAACACCGAATTTAGAATTATGATATTTTTCAAATTGAGTAGTATTGGGTAAGGAAAATATTTAGGTAAGCTCATAGGACTTGTCGCTATTAGAGAAGTCACATGGGCAATATAATGTTAAATAACATCAACATATTCTACATAGAAGATGTCATCCGGCATCACACTATATATACAACTTCTCTAATAATTACGAGATTTATAAGTAAGACTATAAACCGAACTTGCCTATGTATTTCCCATTGGCTTTGCTCATGAAAGTCAAAGCATTCAAACATTATACTTTACTTATAACTCTTTTGGATGTGTCTAAACTTCTTACAAGAAAGTAAAGAATAGAAGTGACTTGACAATAAAGTTAAAATTAAATGCTAAGGTTGGGAATTGGGTGGGTAAAAGATGTGTATAAGAGACAAGTCGAATCGAGCATACGTAGTGGTACGTATGCTCGATTCGACTTGATAGATATATAAATGCAACAAATCAAGTTCAATTGAGCACCTCAATTGGAACTCGAAATCAATTAAGCATACTTATGGTAAGTTCGTGCTCAATTCTAAGTTTGATGTAAAGTCAAGCATATTTAACTTAGAAATCAAGTTGATACCTTAAAAAATTATCCCAATAATTTTTGTCTGAAAATAATAAAGATATATTATTAAAACAACTTCCTAAAATAGCAAGAACCAATTATTTAAACATTTAATATATCTATACTATATTAAATGAGTGAATATGATTTCTTGGTTTAGATTTTCTTGCCAAATTTACCCTTACTATAAAATTTAATTACTTTTTTATGTTCCATAACTTAAATACCTTTTCATAATTATTTAGGTTATTTATGTCAATTTTACAAAGAGTAAAAGAGGAAATAAAACTTACTTTTATTGCTTTATATTAAGAAATAAATTTATAGAAATAAATTTCCTTATGTAATAGAATATTAAGAATGAGTTTTAGAAATTCAAGAAAAGTATGAAATAATTTTATTGTGATGGATTTTGGAAATCAAGAATAATAAAAATAATAAAATTTATGTGATAGGCGCATACATGTAATTGATTGGTTATTAAAAATTATAATTGAGCCCTCAAAATTTTATATTAATTTCACTATGAAACTCTATCACTTAAAATCAAGCCCCGATAGTTTTTTGTATTAGGAAGTGCGCTAGATACCAAAATAAATTATGTCTATGATGCCTTTCATAAAATTCTTAATTTACAAATTAAATCTCAAATAGTTTTCTAATTCTCGATTAATCCTTGAATACCTACATCTTTAATGAAAAAAGGTAAAGTGTGCTCCATACTTTTGGACCAAACTCCATAGGTATGAAATGATTATACAACATTAACAAGGCTAATCATTCATACATACTTTACCATTCAATTCTATTTATAAGTACAAAAAGAATGAATAAATTTAGTAGTAATTTTCGTGTATGTAGATTGTATCAAGTAATTTTAAGTGTAGTTTTATCATTCAAAAATTAAAAGAACTTTAAAACTAAAAATAGTGGGATACAAATATAATTATAGTTGTTAAATTAAAAGTATATCTTATATATTGATAATATATTCTCATTAACTTTTGCCCTTAAGCATAATTCATTCTTTATAACAATTAAATTCTTATGAATGAATTGTTACATTTAAATTACATGATCTAGCATTAAACGAATTTTATATTTCTAGTCATTGAATTGTTTCTTATAAGTTACTATTCCCATATAATTTTTCTACTAATAAAAAATGCGTCATGTTTCTCAATCAAACTTTATTCAAATTCGATATACCCCATTCTCTGTGTCCTTAACTTGGATCCTTATTGACTTAAAGTATTAGAGAGTTTTCGAGGACGCCCCAACCTTTTGGCAAGTACTATGAAGTGAATTACCAGATGAATTACGTTTAGTAGTCTTTCTATACATATATCACTAATACTTATGGGAAGTTCTACCATCTTGGCACTATTTTAACTCTTAGTTTTAAAGGATTGTATAATATAACCTTTTAGAGAATATAGTGTTGTAATATACAAGTGTTAAATGCACAGCAGGATGGTTCCCCAAAGAGACCATGGGATTTTCCAACACTTATTAATATTATAGTGTTATATACAATTGTATAATTAATTATTAGTAGTAATTACTACTTATAAAATGCATAATATTTTTTACAATACTACTCAATTTGAATACTTGTAAGCATACTACATGATATTCAAGTCTTATACAATTTATATAAGTTATACACTTGAATGGTTATTTATTGAATTATTTGGTTATACACTAGAAAAATATATCCTTAATTATAAATACATCATTAATGATTGTAATATAAGTTATATGATATCATAATCAGTAAACTATTAGTAAAATTCTAGAAAAAAATTCCCTGATATTAAATATGGTTTAAAGAAAAAAGGAGACTAAAATCGTATATTATTCCAAATCCTTATGGTATTGCATAAATACCTTGTAGTACTGTTAGATTTGAAACTATGGAAAACCTTCTTTGTTAGGAAATATTGGAAAACTTTTATTAAAATAAAGAATTTTATAGTCTCTATAACATAACAACCAACAAGTGTTGAAATGTACTAATCTTGCTCAAAGTATCACATAAGTCGCTGGTAGAACCATTTGAAGAGATTTTGTACATCTACAATTATTTTACATTTTTTACCAAAAAATATTTATTTAGATAAATGTATCTTTCGACAAACTCTTCTTTTAAATGTCAAACATGAAGTATTGTGGCTACAAATGAACAAAGAGTCACATGAAAAAAATTATTTTCTTTTTTTATAATGAGTAAAAATACAAGTGAAATATAAAATAATAAATCTTGACCAATTTTCTTTCCAAACATCCAATTTGGAAAGAAAATTTTTACTACTATCTAATTAAAATTCTATCTCCAAATTATCCCATTTTTTTTTACTTTTTCTTTTTCCTCAAAAACTCCCAAAGGGGAAAAACATTTTTATTTCTTTCCTTTTGCTTTCTTTTCTTTTCAATAATGAAACTCTGTTAAGATAAACTTTATACATTTTGCCACAATTTCTTTTTCATAGGATAAAATGCAAATTACCCCTTTTGAAATCTCATATATGTTGATTACATTATTGTGAAACTTAAACTAGGGGTTTATCCCTTTGTGAAACTCAAAATGCATCAGAATAGTCCCTCTATCATTTGAAAGACTAAATATCATTTGTTTTATTTAGTAGATATATATTTTTTATTTTTATAGAGTGACAATTTATTTCAAAAAAATGAAAAATAATTAAATTAAGAACCTCTTACTCTTATAAAAATGATTTTAAATAAAACAAAAATTTATTTCAAATGATAAGGGACAGGTTTGTCCTGTCTCTAATTCACATCCAAAGGTTTATAATCTCTTATAGATGTCTAGATGTGTATTTGCTGATTTTGAGTTTCACAGAAATAAATTGCTAATTTAAATTTCATAACATGTTAAGAGCATTTTATACTTTATTATGCAATGAAATTACTTGGCACCGAATTGGGAAATTTAAGAATTGTTAATAACACTTTACCCCTATAAACTATATAGGTAATTACATTTTGCCCTCTCAAATTAAAGGAGTTTGTGCTTTAAAATATCTTGGAGATAGTGAATTTTTTATTTCCAATTTTCCCTTTAGCTAGCATTTCACAGAATATCACTTTGCCCCTAAAATTATGGAGTAATTACAAACCTCTCTAAACTGTATAGAAAACATTTCTTTAAGCTAGCCTTTCAAAAATGGTTATTTTTCTACCTATTGTTAATTATCTTGCTTTCTTAAGCATAAATAATTTTAAAATAGACAAAAAGTTGGCAGATTATTTTTTAGATTTGAGTGTATCACTCCATCAATTAAAAATGTTTACTGCAAAAGTTGAAAATTTTTTAGTGCCAAAATTTATTTTTTTATTATTTAAAAGACCAAAATAATAAATTTAACTATAGTTTCTTTCTTAAGTGTCTTAATTTGTAGATGTATTTTTAATATTTTTTAATGGCATCTTTAAATTTTATTTTTAATTCCATTTAGCATTTATTTGAATTTTGCCAAATTTCTTAGATCAAGACGCTTTCTATAGTGGCTTTCCCATTGACCTTGAGCTTAACACTACTAAAGTCTCCCTTAGAGTTCTTAGAGTTATTTCACAGGTAATTATCTAGTTTCTCACTGAAGTCTGCTAAATGTTGATATTCTTCTTCTTCTTTTGTGTGTGTATAGAATGAGAGCACATGTGTGACTCTATATTTTGATGGAAAAAACTTACATAAACCCGGTTTTCGTGGCCCCACTTGTAGATCCTGCGGTCAATATTAAATCTTATAAAATTTTGCTTACATCAGCTTATGTCATAGATTCTATAACATTTAATCCATACCACAAGGTCTACAAATGGGGTCAAAAACCAGATCTACCTAAATCTTTCCCTATTATGATATATTCATATGGTCTTAGAGACATGCATAAATATGATAAGTGGGTCAGCCAAAGCCCCTCGGTCTAGCCCTGTACTCTAGTTGGGGTGTATCACGACCATTGATACAGGTCGGGTCAAGTCGGGCTGGGAGTGGAAATATTTGGCCCAACCCAAGCCCACATAGGACTGCATCGGCTGATCACAGGTTGACCCACATCTTTTTAAATGAATCGAAATGAACAAAATTTTCTTTCAATAATTATTTTATTTTATTAATGTCCTTTGGACTAATTCCATTTTGCTCCCAAGTCCTATTTCAACTTGGGTTACCACTATCTCTGTGTTTAATGAAGTCTTTAAACATGTACAACAAATTATTTCAAAATATTGTACAACAATTTGCCACAATATTTTAAGTATACATGCTACATTTCGTTAATTTTGTCGATAGTGTTAAAAATTGGACTGAAGTGAGACAGATTTGAGAGTTGGGGTGCAAAGTATCCAAAACTAAAATTATGGTACAAAGTAGAATTGGACATAAGTGAAGTGCAAAATTGAATTAGTCCATGTCTTTCAATAGCTATTACCCCAATTTATTACTTACTAGAAAAAAAAAAGCACGTGTTACGAAAGCGTAACATATCTGATTTGAAAATTTTAATTTTTTAAAAAAATAAATAAATATTCAATGAATGATAACATAAAGCACCAAGTATAAAAATTCTGTATGTTAAGTTTTCTAACGCAAAAGTTATATATTTTAACTACATAATATCTTTGCTATTTATTATTTTCATCTTTGTCTTTATTATTTTTTCATAATTTACAATAACATTCACTTCAGTACTCATAATATAAAATGTGGTTAATTCTGACTCAAAATAGTTGTTGATACACATATATTTCTCTTTTAGGTTCTTAGATTATATTGATCAATTAAAGATAAAGACTTTTCCACATATTGAACTTTTTAAACATGTTTATATATTATTTATCATTACTAAAAGATAAAATCATTATTAAGTATCAAATATCATTTTGTACATGAAGTGTGTTGTTTACTCTAATGAAATAAAAAATGTTACTCTAATAAAAAAAAAAAATTAAAGACATCTAAAATAACATGTAAATAATTTTATATAATTTCTATCACCATTTAAGTAGACTGAGAAACGTGATGCATTTTTATTAGTGAAAAAATTATATGGTAATAGTAACTTGTAACAAACAATTCAATGACTAAAAATAAAAACTGGTTTAATGCAAAATCATGTGAATTAAAGGTAACAATTAATTCATAGTAGTTTAGCTGTTATAAAACTAACTAATTTAATATATAAGAACATAATAATGGTATGAATTATGTTTAAGGAACAAAGTTAATGAGTATATTTTACCAACATATATATTTAAGATATAATTTTAATCTAACAACTGTAATTATATTTGTATCCCACTTTTTTAATTTTAAAGTTCTTTTAATTTTTGAATGATAAAATTATACTTAAAATTACTTGATACAATATACATACACGAAAATTACGACTAAATTTATTCATTTTTTTTACTTATAAATAGAATTGAACGGTAAAGTACAATGAATGATTGGCCTTGCTAATGTTGTATAATCATTTCTTACCTGTGGAGTTTGGTCCAAAAGCCTTTAAAAAATAGAGCACAATCTACCTTTTCTTCATTAAAGATGTAGGTATTCAAGGATTAATTGAAATTTAGGAAATATTTGAGATTTAATTGTAAATTAAGAATTTTATGAAAGATATCATAGACATGATTTATTTTGGTTTCTAGTGCACTTTCTAATCCCAATAAATAAATAAATAGTAGGGCTTGAATTTAAGTGATAGGGTTTCATAGTGAAATTAATATTACATTGCTAGGGCTCAGGTATAATTTATTTAATAACTAATCGATTACATGTTCGTGCCTATCATACATAAACTCCTTTCTACTACTTGCCCACGAACCATAAACTACTAGAGTTTCTTATTTGTGGGACCCGCAAAAATAATGCTTTCATTAAATGCCATTGTTGGTTACACCTTTTGCAAACAAAATTTATAGCTTTCTTGAATTCTTCTGCTACCACATGTCACCCTTCGTTTGGGTTTCTCCATTAGTAAAATTCACCACTTGTCTTCAGTTGATATGCATCCGTATACAAATGTCTTTTCATTTTAGAAAAAAGAAATTTCATAAAATAGAACTAAGTACCAGAGTTTAAAACAAAGGTTCTACGGAACAAAACACCTCTTACATCATCAGATAAAATAGTCCTAATAGAATCAGGTGGTTCAAGTTACAAAAGTAATTCTTCTTGCTTGGTTGCACCTTACTTTACCAGAAAGTCAACACATCTATTGGATTCTCTGTATATACGTTGAAGGTTAGCATTCAGTAACTGAATTAAAGACCAAGTAGGGCCTCATTTGGAAACCTTGTAGTGTGGATTAAATGTTATGGAATCTATGACATAAGCTGATGTAAGCAAAATTCTATAAAATTTAATTTTGACCTCAGAGTTTACAGGTGGAGTCAAAAACCGGGTCTATGTAAGTATTTTCCGACCAAGTATTAGTCCGCAATCATTAATAATAGGAGAAAGTAAGTGGCAATCCATAATATTCCCTTGCAACAAGTTGAAAATAATTTGAGAGTCAATCTCAATGATCAGATTATTAAAGCTATTCCAGACAAAAAGATTTAGGCCTTCTCTCAAAGGCCAGTCCTCATCTATGTTGTGAGAAACAAAACCAACTTTCTTATTGAACCCCAAAATCCAATCATCGCTTTTGTTCCTTAACACACCCCCTGCTCCTACACACCTCTAGGTTCCCAAGAGTCGAATCATCAATATTAAGGTTAATAAAGTTGGATTGGGGAGGTTTCCAACCTAAGAAGCATAGTTGAGTATGCTTATAATCAATCGACTAGAACATCCTAGAAAAAAGAATTCAGCCTCGTTAGAGAGGCAGAAGTTCAAAAGATTTATGGGCTCAAATAAGGCTCAAAGATAGATTTATTCCTATGTTGCCAAAGTCCCCACCAAACATATGGAAAGAGAGAAAGAGAGAAAGAGAGAAAGAGAGTGGACCAAGGAATACCAAAAGAATTAGAGTTAAAAACTTTGAAGTAGCCATAGGAGAGCCATTCCAAAAAATTAAGGTTAAAGGAAAAGGATAAGGAAAAGATAGGGCTTTTTAGAGATCTAAGGCAGCTAGGCATTTTCTAATGACATGCTCAGGTTCTTTAGCAGCTTGCTTGCACAAGGGGCAAGTATTATCAAGGATGACATTTCTCTTTACTAACAGGTCTTTAGTTGGAAGTCTGTTCTGACAACAAAGCCACAAAAATGTTTAATGCGAGCACCCGCCTTAGTTTTCCAAATCCGATCAATAAACGACTTATCTGACCCTCGATGTGTGGGAAATTAGTGCTTTATCATAAGCCTCAGTAGTAGGAAATCCTCCAAGAAGGATAAGAGCCCCATATATAAATGTCTTATTATAAAGATGCATATGTAGTGGAGAAAATTGGGTTACCTCCAGTTTGTTCTAGGGATGGCAACAGACCGAGCTACTTGCGAGTAGCTTGCAAGTAACTCGGTTAAATGTTCAATTCGAACTCGCATTGATCGATCTCAAGTCAAGTTGGAGCTCGAACTGGGTTTCGAGTTTAAGTTTGAACTCTTGACTTCTTTGCTCATAATGCTTGTCAATCTTTTCAAGTTTGTATACATTATTATTATTTTTATTTTTGTATATATAATTAATAAAATACTGGTAATATTTGATAACTGTATGACTCTACATATTCAATTCAAGCAAGCTTGAATCGAACTCAAGCTTTCCAGGTATCCAACGAGCCAAACTTGAATTCTATAAACTATATTAATATTCAACCATGCTTGAACTCAGGTTGAACTCTAAATTTTCACTTTTGAATTTGAACTCGAGCATAGCGGGGGCTCCATTCAGCTCGTTTTTATCCCTAGTTTGGCCATCAAACTGAGCAAATATCTCAATTTGGCCCTCTATACAAAATTATAATTTGGCCTTTCAAACTAAATAAAGTGTATCGGTATGATCCTCTGTGTTTGGTTAATGAAGTTGACTATTTTAATTTGGCCCTTCAACGTCCTCATATTTTATCTTAATCTTTTTTAGAGCAATTGATGATCAAACCTAGCTCTTGCTGGATTGAATTTTGAAAACAAGGATTTACCTTGTTGCTAATTTGGCATGAAAGAACACTGTTGGTTTATCAAATCTATTTTTAAAGGTTATACTAGTTTGGATATTGTCAAGATTATCTACATATTTGCAAGTCAAGGTTGTACCTTCATCAGCAATGCATAGCACCCCAAAGTGCTAATAGTGAACTGGCAGAGTTTTATGTCGTCATAAATTCTTTATTGCTTCAATTGCTATGTATTTGTTTACAATTAAAAATATTATATGTACGTGTTCATGAGAATAGGACTGGTACTTTTCAGTGGAGTGTAAATAAATATGAGTTCAAGATTGATACCCACGTCCCAAGATAAGGTGAGAACTGAGATTCTAAAGCTACCCCTTTTCTTTTCTTTAGTTAAGTAAAACAAATACACATGATTCTTGAAAAAAATTAGTAATTTCTTTTCCAATTTATGGGCTTTTTAATGTCTAACCAAGTTTCTAATATTTGTTCTTTTATGTCTAAGCTTAGTTTAGTTTTCTTTTTCTAAAAAATGCATCAAATCCCATGATTTAACGCTAGTTATATGACAAAAAAAGTGTTAATAAAAAAAAGTCTTAATTTTAATTGACCATTATGAGAAACTGTTTGACTGGTGAGAATGGCTTTATTCCCTTATAAGACTAAGATAAAATCTGTAATTGTTAATTTCCTTGTTGTGGTTGGTTTAAGGTATTTCTCATCTTCTAATTTTTCTTGTTTCTAGGATTTTTTTTGACAATAAAATTATGAAGGGCTACTTATCCTAATATTATTCTTGTGAAATTTGTATAATTTACTTGACATCCAATCTCAATTGTGAGCTATAACCATTTGGGTGTCCATTTAATGTTTAGACAAGTTAAATTTGGTATGCTATCAATGCTTTTCAGTGAGCATGTTGTTATTTCTTTTCAGTTGCCATGAAAGAAGATGTTTTGTTTTATTCATTATATTGTCTGATTGTATATGTGTTCCTTAAGGGACAGAGACAGGGTGAAATAATTATTTTAATATATTATTTGAAATATAACTTCACAATTATTTTTACATCAATTTTAAGAGTTGACATACCTTGGAATGCTAGATAATGGTAGATAAGAGTTGCTCACAAAAAATGATAAATATGAGTATCAGAGTATTTGTGACTCGTGGAAAATTATAGACTGCTTTGTGTAGAAGAGAATGCCCATTAAGGCAATTATGGGTCACTACCTATCTTCTAACTTATGTTTGTAGTTTCTTCCAAGACCCTTTCTAGAGTGGTTCTTTACAAGATGAAAATGTTAAAGAACATGCTTTAGCAGACGCTGTTGAGCCTTATGGTGAACTTGCATAATTAATTTGCTCTAGGGCTGTTGAGAACACTTTGGAGGGAAATTTTGGAAATGTGATAGACTTTAGAGGAAACTGCTAGAGTTGGTGAAGAAGGATATTTTCTGTTGAATACTACTTTCATTATGATTTCATGTTGTTTTACCATTAGAATGTTGTTCAATTTCAATGACAAGATTTTTAAAATGGTCTTGTGAAGTCAAAATACTATGGACAAGTATTTCATGTTAATATGAATCTATATTCCCAATTTATGGCCACTTGTGGAGATTGCGTAGATTGCAGCCTTCTCTTTTTAATTGTTTGTTTGGGTATTTTGAATCTATGACTTGCTTTTTGTATATTGATATAGATCATTTTTATTTTGCTCTATTTGGATAATTATTATTCATAATATTATTTAAAATAATTAATACAGAAAGAAGAATCCTTTTGAAATGTGATATGTGCAAGAGAAAAAGATAGCTAGAAAACTTGTTATGAAATTATTGCAAAATATTATTTGGATAATAATGAGTAATACCGATAGGATTGCCAATTGGATCGGGTCAGCCCGAGTTCAGCCCCAAAATAGTAGATTGAACTCTAGTTAAAGTGAATTGAGTTGAATTTGGACATAAGAATTATGCCCAATTCATTGTGAGTTAAGTTTGGACCACATTAAGCTCAACCCATTTAAGGCTTGGCCTAAATAAGATGTGTATATATATACTATTTTTTGGTAATTAAGGATATGCGACATGAAATATATATATATTGTGTATTGAAGATTATTATATAATTGTTTTGTTTATAATTTTTGCACATATTAAGTGAGATTCCTTAAATATAGTTATATATATTTAAAATATACGATTTTTTTTAAAAATTTTTTGGGTAAGAATATGTAACATGAAATAAATAAAATATTTTGTATTGAATATTTATTATATACAGGATTTTATTGTACAATTTTTGTATATATTAAGTGATATTGCTAGATAGAGTTATATATATTTAAAATATATGAAGTTTTTCTTTTCTTTTTTTTTTAGGAAAATGTTGTGGGGTTGGGCTGGCCCAATTTCATCCCTAAACTCATTTAATTTTGTGAGCTAAGCATGAGCCTCAAACATGCGAGTTTTTGTGAGATGAGCTTGGGCTGAACTCTATCATTTTGAACTGGGTTGAAATACAGCACATAGAAACTCTGTTCATATAACCCGATTGATAGTCCTAAATACCGATATCCAAACAGAGCCATTTTACTACAAGGATATTCTATTTGAAAAAAGAAATGCCGCTATGTGGTGAGAAATATTTAATATTAATTTTATTATTGGAATTTTAGTCATTTTTATAAATTATTAACAATTGAATTGGCATAAAAAATGTAATTTGTTTGAGTGTTGTATTTTTCGAAAAAAAAAATACTAATTTAGTATCTTATCTTTGTAATATTAACTGAATTTTTGATCCAATATTTATCCCAATAGCTAAATTTCGTCAATTATCTTTAACAAAATTAATCAATCTAAAATATGTAATGTAAATCATAAACAAATTAATGGAGTAAGTCCTTGATAGTTACATGACCGTTAATCTGCAACTCAATTATGAGGCAACTGTGCAACTCAATTAATGAATGGTTAATCGAAATAAGCCAGTTACTCATCAATTATTTTCAATTAATAATCCAATAAAAGTACATAAAGTATGTCATGTAATTTAAATTCCATTATAACTTACAGCATAGTTATGTATATGACTATAATATATAGTAAGCACAAGTATTAAAAATTTACATATGTGTGGGACTATATCATGGTAATTATTAATCCAATAACTAACAATAAGTGTGTATATATATAAGTATCAGGTTTACACACAAGAATAATATCATATTAGTTACAAATATTAATAATTTAGGTGTGTATATATATAAATACATTTATTTGCTGACATACTACTATTATTCCTTTTAATTTTTAATGTTCTTTGAATTATTTGAATTTTGAACTCCTATAAAATTATATTAAAATTTACTTAAGATATGAAAGGCACAATATATATATTTATATTTTATTACTCTTATAAATATAATATATAGACAAAATAATATAGGAAAATTCTACTGTCTCATCGTGGGAGCCATCTTGTTGACCTTAACAGTTTATATATTACAAGTTTTTAAAGTACAAGATGTTGTACCACACAAACTATTAAAGCACATAGAATAATTCAGTTACGGAACCGTAGAATTTTCCAATAATATATATATTTGATATAAAATTTACATATAAAAAATATATAAAGAAATATGTTTTCAATTAATGAATTTAACAATTGGTTAACTGAATTAAAATGATCTGTTAACCATTTTTAGTCAATTAATAAAATTAATGAATTTAGCTGCGTTATGTTTGGATGGAAAAATTTGGATGAATTTGGATTTGAAATCCAAATACATCATAAGTCATCCAAACATATAGTGAATGGATTTAATTGGGATTTGAAATCCACTAACAAATGAGAGTGACATTTTAATGATTAATTGATTGGATTTCAAATCCACTCAAATTTTATGTCATTTCAAATCTACCCAATATAAATCTATGTATTTTAAATCCTTAATTACAATTCAAATTCACCCATCCAAATACAACCCTAATAAATATAAATTTAATCAAATAATTCAGTTAACAAAATGTTTACTATGATTAAATTGGGCATTATTTTAGTCTATAGGTAAAAGTCAATGTTTTGAAAATCGAACCAGGTATTGAACCGATGAACTGTCCGGTTTGCACCGGTTGAACAGGTCGATTCATTAATATAGGTTTTGTTTTTTTTTGTTTTTTAGTGTGGTATAATTTAAAATGACCTAAAATATATTTCTATGGAATCCAAAATAGAAGAGAAACATTATTTTTTGAGTATTCTAGTCATAATATTAAATTATTATAATCAGACTCCTATATCAGAAAAATCAAACTTGCAAGTCTAAATTTTTCTAAGTATAAAGGGAATAAAAATAATAACTTAATGATTTAGGCTTTGGTTTGTTCACTATTTTGCTGTTTTGGAGTTTATTTCACAATTTTTTAATTTTTCTCTTTATGTACCTCATTTTTAATCTAAAATTTAAAAAACTGCCAAACACCGATTGAACCGATTTTCTTCCGGTTCACAATTTTTTCCAGTTCTGCCTAATTTTTTATACAGAGTGAATATACATATGAACTGAACCGGTGAATCTTTCGGTTCCCAGTCCGACCGGTCAAGCCAAGTAGTTCGATCCGATTTTAAAAGACTGGTAAAAGCATAATGTGAAAGACATGTTTCGCAAATGGAAGGGGAGAAAGACACATATGGTAGGCCCTATCATTAAAACAAAGGAAAAATCATACAATTAGTTTTTCACAAATATTATTTTTATTTTATTAATCACTCACATTTGAAATGAAGAATTTTAATCTCTTACGATATGAAAATGTATAATTTTAATCTTTTACCAAACGAATCGTTAGTATTTTAGATAGAAAACCACTTATGTGCGACATATGTTCATTTTTTCTTTGATGCGCACAAATGATTTTTCATCCAAAATACTAATGAATGTTTACTGGAGGACTAAAATTATATATTTTCATATTGCGAGGGTCTAAAATTCATATTCAAAAAATATAAAGGACTAATAAAATAAAAACCACATTTGTAAGGGACTAATTATGCTTGGTCCATTTGGATTGCAAAAAATAGAGTGTTATTTAGTGAATAATATTTGTCTTTTGACTTTAGTGGTATTTGAAAATAATGTTGACTTTTAAAATAATAAAATAATTTTTCAGATACGAATATTATATTTTAAAATAACCATTTGAATTGGAAATAATGAATAGTTCCTATTGTTTGATGGACCCATTTAAAAATAAAAAATAATGTAAATAGAAAAATGACAATTTTGAAAATTCTTCACTTACCTGCGCACAACATTTGATGAAGACCTAAAATTGCAACTTTTTACACACTATTTCTATCAAACTCCACATAAATCAAAAGTGTTAATTTTACTTTATACCCTTAATGTATATGCTCACAATCACTTTAATCTCTAACTTTTTTTCGGTATTTAAATCTTTCTGTTAAATCTAATTCAACATTTAATATCATTTAACAAAAATACCCTTATTCTCTATTTTTCTTATTTTTTTCTCTTTTTTAATTGATTCATTTTTTCTCTCTCACGTTGTTGACTTGTTTCAATAACTTTCTATCATTCATCAATGTATTTTAAAATTTATCAAATTCTATTTATGGAAATAAAACAAGATATTTTGAGTGTTATGAGAGAAATTTATTCCCATCAATAATTTGAGGGTAAAAATATTATTTAGGTTGAAAATCTAATACTGTTAACTTTGACCATTAGTCCAACAATTACAGTGTCTGACCATTAGTCCAGCAATTACAGTGTCTAAAAAATAACGTTAGGGACTAAAGTGATTACGATCCTAAACATTAAAAGGATAAAGTTAAATTATGACCCTAAATAAAAACAAAAAATAAGTACCAAAATGAACAATGATAAAAGATAATCAACCATCTGTACCTAATTATTTAATTCCATTATTAAGAGAACTACCACACATACACACGTGCGCGCCCACACACCCACATATATATATATATATATATATGTATATTTTGCACGAAATTGAGTAAACATACAAAATAAGTTAAATTAAACCAACAATAAATATATGTTTTATAGTTTAGAGTGAGCCACAAAGGCAAATTATCACTATATTCACAAGATTAAACTTCATAGACTATTAACAAAAAATTGCAACAAATACAGATTACGATAAAAATATACGATTATAATAATTACTAGATTAAGAAATCCCTATGCTAAAGTAGGGACTGCACAAAAAAAAATTAATTCCTCTACTTATACATAATTATTAAATAAATATTTTTTAAAATTATGAATAGTACATAAATAGTGCAAATAATAGATTAGGTAAATAATGAATAAAACAAAATATCATGAATAAAATAAAATATTATTTAACTACTTATTTACTTACCAAACAACAAATATTTTGATCAAATATTGCATTATTCGCAATCCAAACGGAGCCACTATCTTCCCTAAAACAAATACTGAGATTGTATAAGATGTGGGCCACACAATTCTTTTGTTTCCGTTGGGATTGCAATGCCCCCTGGCTTCGTCCTTTTTAAGTAATAATTATTGTTTTGTTTTGTAAGTTCCAGACACGCCCTTTTTTTTCCCGTTAGTTTTCGAGAAACACAAAACCAAGAAATCCAAAGCCCTGAGGACCCCTGCAACTAGTTATCTTGCACTGCTAAAAGAAAAGGAAATTCGAGTAAAAGGGTACTGGAAATCTTGAAAGAAAATGGAAGAAAAATAGTCAGATTGAAGAGGAAAGAGAAATCCAAGTGGGGTTCAAGAAAATAGTAATCTGGTAATTTCTCTCTCCTTTTTTTTTTTTTAAATGGTTTTTTTCGTCAGTGTTCTTATAAACAGAAAACCCTGTTGATTACTGAAAACTAGTTGTCTCGTAATCCCAAAACGGTTTTGGAAATCTTTATTTTTTTTCAGAGAATGGAAGAAAATAGTCAGATTGAAGTGGAATGAGAATTCCATGTGTATAAATTCGAGTGGGGGTTCAAGAAAATAGTAATATAGGTAATTTCTCCCTCTTTTTCATTTCTTTTTTTTTTTTTTTTTTTTTGGTTTTTTCCTCAATATTCAAGAAACACAAAACCCCTTTGATTCCTGAAAACCAGTTGTCTTGTAATCCTAAAAAGTATTGGAAAAAATATATATATTTTTTAAGAGAATGGAAGAAAATAGTATGATTGAAGTGGAAAGAGAAATCCAAGTGAGGAGTATAAATGGCGAATTCCATTCTTTTGAATTCCATGTAACCAAATGAATCATTCAAGTTATTCAAGCAATTTCTCTAGCAAGTTTTCCTCCTGCTTCCACTTCCCCCAATTTCCATCTCTTTCTCAAGGTTAATAGCCCCACTTTTAGTCTATCCCATTATACTTGTCGTTTGTCCATTTCCATTTTTAGTAATTGGGTTTATTTTGTTTATTCTTTTTTTGATAGAAAGTTAAATGGTCGAGTATGTTTGATTGGTCAGTAAATAGTCTATACATATATACTTTGCCTGTTTGGATGTTTATACTGATTTCTGTACTTGTAGATTTTAAGTTGTATAAAAAGGTGAATATAAATTCTTGAAACAATAACTATCGATATTCTAAATTTATTGGAATTTGGTTTGTTTTTCTCCGCAAACATGTGTGTGTTTTCTGTTTTGTTGATTTTATATTTTCGATGGGAACTAATGTTCTAAGGCATTTTGTATTCGATTATTTTGAATAGTATTTTTTTAGATTGACTCATTGTTCAGTTGGAATTTATGGATGAGGGTACAAAATTGACGTTGGAGAGTCAGATTAGTGATTTTCAATAGGCTCTTGGGGACTTCTGGTTCTTGTTCCATTTGGAAAGAAGGTTTGCCAGGCTCAGAATGAGGACCAACTCTAAAAATTTGGACTTCATGTTGGTATAGCAGACACTGAATATCTGTCTGTGCTTTGTCCTAAGGTAATCTTCTAATTCCAGAAACAATATATCCACTGAAGATACCAGTTTATTACTAAACCACAATGTTAAGGTTGTTTTGTCTTTTATTGCTTATGTGTTCTACCTTAGCCATGAAATTCTGTTTTCTGCATTGATATTCTTTTTGGTTTGAGAAAGTTCCTTGTTTCGAGCTTCACCTAGATATGTATAAATAACTCTATCCGTTTTAGATTACTCCAATATGAATGCTCAAGTTGTATATTATACTTTTTTCTTCTTGGTTGATTGGCCTTGTATACATTCTTGGATTGCAGACAAAAATCAGTAGCTTAATTTACACCACTGTAAAACATTCACTTCCTAGTTACTGCTTTACTGTCTTCAGTATTTACATGAGCCTAAGAATTACAGAACTTCTACTGAAGATCCAATTTCATAAGACTGAAACTGTTTAATCACAAAATTATTCTTTTGGACATTGATCTACCTAAAAAGCTCATGGTCATACTTTCTTTCGTACTTTGTCTGCATGTTTTTGACTTATCTTCCAGATGTTATCAATGTTTTCATTTCTCGCAAACTTGGTGGCATGTCAAATGTGACAATTAATTTGACATGGAGGAAGTATGATTTCCACTTATTCTAAGCAATAAATTACTCAATTACTTTTAGTCTTTATCATCTGGTCTTTGATTTATTTTGAGGCTTTACCTAGCCTTATATTATATGCAGTGTAAATTTCTTACTTTAATCAACATTATTGCCCCCTAATCATTATGACAGTATATTGCTTGTTGTCAAACATTCTCAGTGGAGATATATTATTGTTGTGGTAACCCGGATTTTTGGTTAACAAATATATAATAATTCTAATATTGATAATTGACTAAGAAATTTTATTTCGGTTAAGATTACTATGTTTTGGTTGGACCAAAATTGCTTGTTGTAGTGAAGTGTTTACATGATAAGTCTTGGTCCTTGTTGGTTTTGGTTTTCCTATTGGTGCTATACTACCTAATCTAGACCTATATTGCATCTGAAAACAATTTCCACATGTATACAACTCTTTTGCTAATTAATTTGTAATTTTCGTAACTATACTTTGGGTAAATTTTTCAGCCAACTAAAGTAACCATGTTGTAGTACAATTCATGGGAAAAAAAATTCCTATCTTATAGGAATAGGAGTTGGGAACCTTGGGACTATATTTGTATAAATACGAGTACATGCCAATGCTTAAAAGCATTGTATCTTTTTTGGAAAATTTTTAGAGCATCCTGGAGGAGTGAGATGATCCGGTAGAGATAGGCAATTTATTGTTTTTGGGTATAATTTCTTAAGCTCAAATCTATTTCGATTATTCCGTTTATTTTGTTTTAATAACCTCGTAGATTAGATTATTATGCTAGGATATTTATTTTTATTAGAATATTATGATTATAGTTCATGGGTTTTGCAAATTTATGGTTAGTATTTAAAGTTGGAATTTATTTCTGAATAAGAAGAGTATTTTTCGAAAATAGCATATTTTTATATTTAGAATGTCAATTAAATGCAATTATTTTCGGGTATTTTTTATATAAGAGTTTTTCAAAAAAAATTCGACAACAATTTTTGAAAATGTAAAAAGAAGATATTTTCTCTTATTGTCGGTGAGAATTATTTCTAACATTTTTTTATGGTTTAATAATGTTATATAATCTATAGTATTATTTAGAACTTTTGCATAAATAATTATAATCTTGAATACTCTAGTTTAAATTAAAAAGATTACTTTTAAGAAATTTTAAAGAAAATAAGAAGGGGGTTTTGGAAACTTATTTTTTTTTGATTTTTTTGGGAATAACTTTAGTAAATATTTTGTGAAAAAAAATTGAGGAAATATTTTTGTTTGATAATTGTTTTTAAAAAAATTCTAGTTTTGTTTAAACGAAAAAATTTACTTTTTGGAGTTATTGAAATAATGAAAATTTGAGTTTTGAAAATATTATTTTCTCAATTCTTTTTAAGAATAATCTTAGTAAATAATTTGTGCAATTTTTGAAAAGACAACCTTTATAAATATTTTTTGAATAATTATTTTGGACAAGAAATAATTTGTCAAATAAACTAAGTAAGTTTATGTTGGTTTTGGTTTTCCTATTAGTGCTATACTACCTAATCTAGACCTATATTGTATATAAAACATTTTCCACTTAGTATACAACTGTTTTGCTAATTCATTTGTAATTTCATAACTAATTCTTGGTTGAATTTTTTAGCAAACTAAAGTAGCCAAATTTGTAGTACAATTCATGTAAAATAATGCTATCTTATAGGCGTTGCAGTTGGGAACCCTTAGGACTATATTTGTATAAATAGGAGCCCATACTTTTACTTAAAATCATTATTTCTTTTGCTGAAAATTTCTGGAGCATCCTACAGGAGAAAGATCAGTCGGTAGAGAGTTAAGCAATTTCTTGGGTTTGGGTATTTCTCTCTGCTCTAAACTATTTTGATTATTCCGTTTATTTTGTTGTAATAATCTTGTATGTTACATTATCATGCCTAGAATATTTATTTTTATTAGAATTATTATGATTAGTTTGTGGGTAATGATGTTTAGTATTTGTTTAGAAAGTTGAAATATATTTTTGAATAAGAAGAATAGTTTTTGGAAAAAATATTTTTATATAAGGATTTTTGAAGGCTAATTAAATGTAATTATTTTCGTGTATATTTTTATACAAGTGGTTTTTGAAAAAAAAAGAATACTATTTTAAAAAACTAAAAACAACTTTCAAAAAATGTAAAAGGAAAAAAATTTTCTTTTATTTTCGGTGAGAAATATTTCGAAAGAATATTTTATGGTTTAGTACTCTTTATAATCTATAATATTATTTAGAACTTTTTGCATAAACAATTATTATCTTGAATACTTTAGTTTTTGTATAAAGTAAAAAATTAATTTTAAGAAATTTTGAACAAAATAATATTGGGTTTTTGGATATACTTATTCTTTCTTGAGACTTTTGGACGTTACTTTGGTAAAATTTTTCGATTATAGTTTGTGGTTTTTTATTGTTAGTATTTGTTTAGAAAGTTGAGATTTATTTGCGAATAAGAAGAATAGTTTTTGGAAAAATATATATTTTTGGAAAACAACCTAATATAGACCCCTTACATTTAACATTTGTACTTTTTGTAGTCCCTCACATTCAAAAGTGATGCATTTTCATTTCTCACAAATTCAAAACGTACCATTTTGGTTCATATAGAATTATATGCATATTTTCGTCTTTAATACTCACAAGCATATCACATCTTTCCCATGTTTAAGAACAATCTTCGTAAATATTTTGTGCAAGTTTTGAAAAGACAACCTTTATAAATAATTTTCGAATAATCATTTGACAAGAAATATTTTTGTCAAATAAACTAACTTCCGAATATGTAATTAGTTTCTTTATTTTCTGTAATTAGTAAGTGGTTTTTCAAAACTTATTCTTTTTCGGCCTTCGGAATTTTGAAAATTACTGCAGTAAATATTTTTTGAAAAACATTCTGGAAATATTTTTGTTTGATAACTGTTTCGAAAAACTCTAGTTTTATATAAATGGAAAAATTAGTTTTTGGAGTTTTGTAAATAACGAAAAATTGAGTTTTGTAAACATTATTTTCTCAATTCTTTTTAAGAATTATATTAGTAAATATTTTTTGCGATTTTTTGAAAAGACATACCTTTATAAATAATTTTCAAATAATTATTTTAGACAAGAAATACTTGTCAAATAAACTAAGTAAGTTTCAAATATGTAATTAGTTTCTTTATTTTTGATATAAGCTAAAAGGAATGTTTGTAAGAGTTTATTTTCTGAAACTTTTGAACAGAATTTTGTTTAATATTTTGTGAACATACTAGTTTTGAAAAAAAAGTAAGAGGAATACTTTTTGTAAAATAAGTTACGTAAGTTTTGTCTATGTGTTTAGTTGGCATAATTTTCTATGTGTATAAGAGGGTAAAATTTCTATATGAATCAGTTAAATAATGTATGGATTTTCTTAAATGGGTGGTCAATTTGAGGGACTTTCCAAACATTAGAGAAAATGGTACAAGCTTGCGAGTTGGATTTCGGAGGAAGTTGGGATAAACTATGGAAACTAATGGAGTTCTTGTGGTGATATTAGAATGGCTCCATGTCATTGTATGGATGTGAGAGTATATTTCCACCATATTATATTAGAATGAGTTTGGAGAGAAATGGATTTCCGAACCTTGTTTGGTGTAAGGACTTTGGAAGAAATTAAGGTTATATGAGAAAAGTTTAGAGCCGCGGAAATTGGAATAAGGGCAGGCTTGAAACGTGGACCCATGGAATTTAAGTGGAATGATAGTGTATCTTAAGGTGTCACTTACAAAGGGAGTGAACTCGATTTAGTAAACATAGAAGGACATAGAAGGAAAAGCTCTCGATCATAGGACCATTGAGGGTTTGGAATGAGTTGGAAAACTAGCATTTTGGTTAGTTTTGAACACACCTAAGTTATCAAGAGTGCATAATGTATCTCCTTTGTAACTGCTAAGTATATATCGAGTAATGTGATTAAGTCTTACCATTTGACGTTAGAGGGAATTCGACTTATGGAACAATCACCACTAAGAATCATGAATCACAAGGACGAAGAGTTTTAAAGAGAACAGATTCCATATTAAAGGCTCAATTGACAAACCAAGATGTAGAAGACATCAGAGTGAAGTACTCATTTCTCTTTGATCAATGTAAGTATTGAGGACGAAACTTTTTGTAAAAAGGTGGAATGTGAAAAGCCAGAGTTTCGTTTTGAAAAAATAATAATAATAATTTTAAACTGATAATTGACTTAAGAATTTCAATTGTGTTAAGATTACTATGTTTTTGTTGGACAATAATTGCTTGTTGTAGTGTGTTTACATGCGAAGTCTTAATTCCTCATTGGTTTTGGTTTTCCTATTAGTTCTATACTACCTAATCTAGAGCTATATTGTATCTAAAAACGTTTTTCAGTTTGTTCACAACTATTTTGCTAATTAATTTATAATTTTGCGTAACTAATAATTGTATGAATTTTTTCAGCTAATTAAAGTAATCAAAGTGTTGTATAATTAATGGGAAAAATTGCTATCTTATGTAGGAATATGAGTTGAAAACCCTTAGGACTATGTTTGAATAAATAGGAGCCCATAAAAGAGGACATGAGAGCGAAGTACCCATTTATTTTTGACCAAGTTACGCAAGTTTTGTGAACAAAATTTTTTGTAAGGAGAGTAGAATGTGAAATCTGGATTTTTGGTTAAAACAATAAATAATTACAATGCCAATAATTGATTGTGGAATTTAAATTGTGCTATGATTTGCCTATTGGTGCTATACAACCTAATCATGACCCATATGATATCTAAAAGTGTTTTTCACTTTGTATACAACTCTTTTGCTAATTCATTTGTAAATAACTAATTATTGGGTGAATTTTTTAGCCAACTAAAGTAACCAAATTGTATCGAATATACAATACAATTAATGGGAAAAAATTCGAATTGGAGTTGTGAACTCTTGGGACTATATTTGCATAAATCAGAGCACATACCAAGGCTTAAAATCATTGTATCTTTTTCTGAAAATATCTAGAGCATCCTAGAAGAGAGATCACCTGGTAGAGAGTCAAGCAATGTATTGAGTTAGGGTATAATTTCTTAAGCTCAATTCTATTTCTATTATTCCATTTATTTTGTTTTAATAATGTTAGGTTATCATGCCTAGGATATTTATTTTTTATTAGAATTATTATGATTATAGTTCATGGGTTTGATGGTTAGTATTTGTTTAGAAAGGTGAAATATATTTTTGAATAAAAGAATAATTTTTGAAAAAACCCTGTATTTTCTATAAGGATTTTCGAATATGAAATAAATGAAATTATTTCCAGGTATATTTTTATATATGTGGTTTTTGAAAAAAGGAAACGATTTTAAAGATAAAAGAAAAACAATTTCCGAAAATGTGGAAGGAAGTTATTTTTCTCTTTTATTTTCAGTGAGAATTATTTCTAAGGTTTATTTTATAGGTTAATAATGTTCTATGATCTATAGTGTTATTTAGAACTTTTTGCATAAATAATTGTAATCTTGAATACTCCAGTTTAAATTAAAAAGATTACTTTTAAGAAATTTTGAAGAAAATAAGGTGTTTTGGAAACTTATATATATACTTTTGGGGAAAATAAATTTTAAATATTTTGTGAAAAACATTTAGGAAACATTTTTGTTTTATAATTATTTTGAAAAACTCTAGCTTTGCATAAGCAAAAAAATTACTTTTTGGAGTTATTGAAATGACAAAAAATTGAGTTTTGTGAATATTATTTTCTCAATTACTTTTAAGAATAATCTTAGTAAATAACTTGTCCAATTTTTGAAAAGACAACCTTTATAAATATTTTTCGAATAATTATTTAGGACAAGGCATACTTTTCTCAAATAAACTAAGTTTTTGTTGGTTCTGGTTTTCTTGTTAGTCAAGCTATGCTATACTACCTAATCTAAACCTATATTGTCAAAAACATTTTCCACTTTGTACACAACTCTTTTGCTAATTAATTTATAATTTTCATAACTAATTATTGGATGAATTTTAGGCTAACTAAAGTAACCAAATTGTAGGACAGTTAATGGGAAAAACTGCTATCCTATATGGGAATTGGAGTTGGAAACCCCTAGGACTATATTTGAGCAAATAGGAGCCCATACTAAGGCTTAAAACATTGTTTCTTTTCCTGAAAATTTTGGAGCATCCTAGAGGAGAGATCATTTGGTAGAGGGAATTAAAATTCTGGAACAATTACCGCTAAGAATCATGAACCGCAAGGATGAAAAGTTTCAAAGAGGATAGATTCCACATGTAAAGGTCCAAGGATTAACCAAGATATGGAAGACGATGGGAGAGTGAAGTACTTTTTTCTCTTTGACCAAGCTATGTAGGTTTCGAGGATGCAACTTTTGTAAGGAGAATCGAATGTGGAAACCTAGATCTAAATCTTCCGTTAAAGAAATATAATAATTATAATAACGATAATTGACTAAGGAATTTCAATTGGGTTAAGATTTTCCTATTGGAACTATACAACCTATTCTATGTATTGTATCTAAAATGTTTCCACTTAGTATACAACTCTTTTGCTATTTCATTTATAATTTTGGTGACTAATTATTGGTGAATTTTTCAGCAAACTAAAGTAACCAAAGTGTAGTACAATTCATGGGAAAAAAAAATTCTATCTTATGGGAATTGGAGTTGGAAACCCTTAGACCTATGTTTGTATAAATATGTGCCCGCACCAAGGTTTGAAATCATTGTTTTTTTTGATGAAAATTTCTAGAGCATCCTAGAAGGGAGAGATCATCCGTTAGAGAGTTAGGCAATATTTGAGTTTGGATATAATCTTTTAAGCTCTAAACTATATCGATTATTCTGTTTATTTTGTTTTAATAATCTTGTATGATGGATTATCATGCCTAGAATATTTATATTTATTAGAATTATTGTAATTATAATTTGTGAATTCATGGTTTTAATGGTTAGTATTTGTGCAGAAAGTTGAAATTCATTTTTGAATAACAAAAATGGTTTTCAAAAAAAATATTTTTATATAAGGATTTTCCAAAGGGGATTAAATGTTATTATTTTTGGGCATATTTTTATATAAGTGGTTTTTGAAAAAAAGGACAATGATTTTTGAAGAAAAAAGAAAAAGGATTTTTGAAAAATGTGAAAGGAAGATATTTTCTTTTATTTTTCGGTGACAATTATTTTGAAGGTTTATTTTATTAGTTAGTAATGTTATATAATTTATAGTATTATTTAGTGGATAGGATTTAGGAATAAATTAAGGTTAGTTGTACAAATTGGAAGAAGAAGCGCTGGTTTAAAATGGGTCCCATGGAATTCAAGTGGAAGGAGAGTGTATAATTGACAAAGGGAGTGATGCTATTTAGTAAAAATGGAAGAATAAGCTCTCGATTTATAGGACCATTGTGGATAGTCTTGAATGAGTTGGAAAACTAGCATATTGGTTATCAAGTGTGCATAATGCATTTCATATATTGTAACTGCGAAGAATACATCCAACTTGAGTAATGTGATAAGTCTTACCATTGGATGTCAGAGGAAATTCGACTGATGGAATGATAACCACTAAGAATCATGAACCACAAAGACAAAGAGGTTTAATGAGGATAGATTCCATATGTAAAGAATCATTGGACTAACCAATATATGGAAGAGGACATAAGAGTGAATACCTGTTTCTGTTTCTCCAATTTATGCAAGTTTATTTTTGTATGTTTCGAGGACGAAATTTTTTTTTATTTTTTAAATAGGGTAGAATGTGAATACCTGGATTTTTGGTTTAAAAAAAAAAAATTAGAATAGTAATTATAATACTGGTAATGACTAAGGAATTTCAATTTGGTTAAAATTACTATGTTTTGGTTGGATAATAAAACACATTGTCCATATATATTTTCATAAATGTTTGTCCTTTTTTTCTTGGAACAATTTTTATTTTGGGATAGTTGATGATAAATAGGAACATAAAGTCTTCCAAAAGAAATGGCAGGGGACAGAAATTGGTCACAAATAGGTGAAAAATGTAATTTGGCAAGTATGAGGGCCAAATTAATGTTACAAAAGGGTAAGTTTAAGTTACATATAAATAAGAAAGAGAAATGAAAATACAGGGGCTTAGTTGCAATTTTTATGAGAGGTAAAACATTATCCCCATCTTAAAACACAGCCGCCTCCCTTAAACCTTCTCATCTTTTTCCTTGGGCATCTGCACATCGCCTTTGACAGCAAAACAGTTGCTGACAGCAAAACAACTTTAGATCTCCTCTGTCCTCCCACCATAGAAGTCAATGATCACTACTATCGAGACAACAATCAATGGCAAAACCGGTCTATCTTCTTCTCCCTCTTATCAGTCAAAGTACCCATCTGACATTGACCAGATCCGACACGTATCACGCACCCGCACCCGTGTCGTGTTGTGTCGACACAGGTGCGCCGAGGTGAAGGGTGAGTCTAATTAACATAGCCTAACGGTTCTATACTACCTAATCTAGACCCATATTGTATCTAAAATGTTTTCCACCTTGTATACAACTCTTTGGCTAATTCATTTGTAATTTTTGTAACCAATTATTGGGTGAATTTTTCAGCAAACTAAAGCAGCCAAATTGTAGTACAATGCATGTAAAAAAATGCCATCTTATAGGAATTGGAGTTGGGAATCCTTAGGACTATATTTGTATAAATAGGATCCCATATCAAGCCTTAAAATTATCTCTTTTCCTGAGAATTTCTGGAGCATCCTAGAAGAGAGATCATAGTTAGGCAATTTCTTGAGTTTGGGTATAATTTCTTAAGCTCTAAACTATTTTGATTATTCTGTTTATTTTGTTTCAATAATCTTGTATGTTAGATTATCATGCACAAAATATTTATTTTTATTAGAATTATTATGATTATAGTTTGTGGGTTTTGAATATGGTTAGTGTTTGTTTAGAAAGTTGAAATATATTTTTGAATAAGAAGAACTGTTTTCTGAAAAAAATATATTTTCATATAAGGATTTTCTAAAGTTGATTAAGTGTAATTATTTTCATGTATATTTATATATAAGTGGTTTTCGAAAAAAAGAACAAAAAATATAATGATTTTCAAAAAATGTAAAAGGAAGATATTTTCTTTCGGTTAGAATTATTCGAAGGTATATTTTATGGGTTAGTACTCTTATATAATCTATAATATTATTCAGATCTTTTTGCATAAACAATTATTATCTTGAACCCTCTAGTTTTTGTGTAAAGTAAAAAAAATAATTTTAAGAAATTTTGAAGAAAATAATATTGGGTGTTGGATACTTATGCTTTATTGGAATTTGTTGACATAACTTTAGTAAAATATTTTTCAATTATAGTTCGTGGGTTTTTATTGTTAGTATTTGTTTAGAAACTTGAGATTTATTTGCAAATAAGAAGAATAGTTTTTGAAATTCAGTAATATATATTTTTGGAAAACAACCTAACATAGTCCCTTACATTTAACATTTGTAGTTTTTTAGTCCCTCACATTAAAAAATGATGCATTTTCGCCTCTTATAAATTTAGAACGTACCATTTGGTCCTCGATAGAATTATATGCATATTGTGGATTTAAATACTCGCATGCATGTCACATATTTCAGATATTTAAGTATAATCTTAGCAAATATTTTGTGCAGTTTTTGAAAAGACAACCTTTATAAATAATTTTCAAATAATTATTTTGGACAAGAAATACTTTTGTTAAATAAACTAAGTGTTTGTTGGTTTATTAATGCTATACGAAATCTAGACCTATACTGTATTTATAAACATTTTCCACTTTGTATACAACTCTTGTGCTAATTCATTTGTAATTTTCGTAACTAATTATTGGGAGAATTTTTCAGCAAACTAAAATAGCCAAATTGTAGTTCAGTTCATGTAAAAAAAAAACACCATCTTATATAGGAATTGTAGTGTATAAGCGTCCTAAGGGTACCCTTAGGACTATATTTGTATAAATAGGAGCCCATACCAAGGCTTAAAATCGTTATTTCTTTTGCTGAAAATTTCTGGATCATCCTAGAGGAGAGAGATCATTCGGTAGAGAGTTGGGCAATTTGTTCAGATTGGGTATAATATCTTAAGCTCTAAACTATTTCGATTATTTTGTTTTAACAATCTTGTATGTTAGATTATCATGCCTAGAATATCTATTTTTATTAGAATTATTATGAACGACCAGTAGAAGCGCCTGTTTGGCAAGTAGATTTTACAGAGAGTAGTTAACATAAGAGGGATAGAGGAAGACTTAAAAAGGCTTGGTAGGTAACTTGTAGGAATAATATACCCATCTAGGAATTGAGGAAGATATGGTCCATGATAGAGCAGGATTCATGCAACCAACCCTACTTAGTGGGATTAAGGTTTAGTTTGGTTTGTTTGTTTATTTAGAATTATTATTATTATAGTTCGTGGGTTTTAATGGTTTGTATTTGGTTTAGAAAGTTGAAATATATTTTTGAGCAAGAAGAATAGTTTTTTGGAAAAAATATATATTTTTATATATGAATTTTCGAAGTTGATTAAGTGTAATTATTTTCGTGTATTTTTTTATAATATATAAGTTGTTTTCGAAAGAAGAATACGATTTTTAAAAAACAAAAAACAAAAATGATTTCAAAAAATGTAGAATGAAATTTTTTTTCTTTTATTTTCGGTGAGAATTATTTTGAAGGTATATTTTATGGGTAAGGACTCTTATATAATCTATAATATTATTTAGAACTTTTTCCATAAACAATTATTATCTTAAATACTCTAGTTTTTGTATAATGTAAAAAAAATAATTTTGAAGAAAATAATATTGGGTTTTGGAGACTTATTCTTTCTTGAAATTTTTGACATAACTTTAGCAAAATAATGTTTGTTTATAGTTAGTGGGTTTTTATTGTTAGTATTTGTTTAAAAAGTTGAGATTTATTTGCAAATAAGAAGAATAGTTTTTGAACCAAAAATATTTTTTGGAAACAACCTATATAGTCCCTGACATTTAATATTTGTAATTTTTTAGTCCCTCATATTAAAAAATGATGCATTTTTGTCTCTTACAATTGGTCCTCGATAGAATTATATGCATATTTTGGTCTTAAATACTCACATGGATATAACATGTTTCACATATTTAAGAATAATCTAAGTAAATATTTTGTTCAATTTTTGTAAAGACAACCTTTATAAATAATTTTTGAATAATTGTTTGACTAGAAATACTTTTGTCAAACAAACTAAGTTTGTTTCTTATTTGTATTTAGGTTCTTTATTTTCTATAATTAGTAAGGGGTTTTGGAAATTTATTCTTTTTCGGAATTTTGAAAATTACTTTAGTAAATATTTTCGGAAAAAACAATATTTTTGTTTCATAATTATTTTGAAAAATTCTAGTTTTGTATCAATGGAAAAAATTTTTTTTTTTTGGAGTTTTTGAAATGATGAAAAATTGAGTTTTGTAAATATTATAGCATTTCTCAATTCCTTTTAAAAATAATCTTGCTAAATGTTTTGTGCAATGTTTGAAAAGACAACCTTTATAAATAATTTTCAAATAATCGGTTTAGACAAGAAACACTTGTCACATAAACAAAAGTAAGTTTTGAATATGTAGTTTTTTTATATATATTTTTTTGTTATAAGCTAAAAGGAATGTTTTTAAGAGTTTATTTTCTGAAACTTTTGAAAAAATTTTGTTTAATATTTTGTGAACATAGTTTTGAAAAAAAGTAAAAGGAATACTTTTTGTAAAAACCTAAGTTTTATCTGTGTGTTATAGTTGGCATGATTTTCTATATGTACAAGGCTTAAAATTATTATTTCTTTTGTTGAAAATTTCTGGAGAATCCCAGAAGAGAGATATTTAGAAGAGAGTTGGGCAATTTCTTAAGTTTAGTATAATTTCTTAAGCTCTATTATTTTGTTTATTTGAATTATCTTGTATGTTAGATTATCATGTCTAGAATATTTATTTTTACTTTTGAATTATTATGATATAGTTCCTAAGAAATTGATGGTTCTAAATATGTTTAGAAATTTGAAATATATTTTCGAATAAGAAGAATTGTTTTATGAAAAAAATATTTTTATACAAGGGTTTTCAAAAGTCAATTAAATGTAATTATTTTCGTGTATATTTTTATATAAATAGTTTTAAAAAAAAAAAAAAAAAGAATACAATTTTTGAAAAAGAAAAAACAAAAATGATTTTCAAAAAATGTAAAAGATATTTTCTTTTATTTTCATTGAGAATTATTTTGAAAGTATATTTTGTAGTCTATAGAATTATTTAGAACTTTTTGCATAAATAATTATTATCTTGAATACTCTAGTTTTTGTGTAAAATACAATAAAATAAAAATTAATTTTAAGAAATTTTGAAGAAAATAGTATGGAGTTTTTGGAAACTTAGTATTTTTTGGAATTTTTTGACGTAGCTTTAGTAAATATTTTTTCGATTATTGTTGTGGGTTTTTATTGTTGGTACAAATTTTGCTTAGAAAGTTGAGATTTATTTTCAAATAAGAAGAATAGTTTTTGAAAAATATATATTTTTTGAAAACAACCTAATAGTCATTTACATTTTATATTTGTACTTTTTAGTCCCTCGCATTCCAAATGATACATTTTAGTCTCTTCAGATTCAAAATGTACCATTTTGGTCCTTAGTAGAATTACATGCATATTTTGGCCTTAAATACTCACATTCATATCACATGTTACATTTTCTAAGGCAAAATTAGCAACACAATTTCTAAAGACTAAATGACACTACCTAAAACCACCGCGAACCACCATGCCTAAATTCTTTCCCACCATCACCACTCTCGCTCGCCGTTTTCCCTCTACCACCCCTTACTTCTGGAGCTCCAACTATCTTACTTTTGGGATACTTTAGTGTTTTGGATTATGTGTTGCCAATTTTGCTCTTACAAAATGTGACATGTGATACGCATGTGATTATTTTAGGCCAAGATATGCCTGTAATTGCGTCAAGGGACTTCCAAAATGGTACATTTAGAATTTGTGAGGGACAAAAATGTATCATTTTTAACGTACGGGACAAATAAGTACAAAAATAAAATGTGAGGGACTAATAGGGTAATTTTCACATATATTTTGATACAAGGATTTACGTAAGTGGATTAAATGTAATTATTTTCGGTATATTTTTACATTAGAGCTTTTGGAAAAAGGAAAACGATTTTTGAAAAAAAAAAAAGAAAAAGGATTTTCAAAAAATTGAAAAGAAGATATTTTCTTTTATTTTCATAGAGAATTATTTCGAAGGTTTATTTTATGGATTACTAATGTCATATAATCTATAGTAATATTTAGAACTTTTGCTTAATTAGTTATTAGCTTGAATACTCTAGTTTTTGTAAGTTGTAAAATATTGCTTCTAAGAAACTTCTTCAAATAAGAAGGGGTTTTGGAAACTTATTCTTTTTTCAGAATTTTGAAAATTACTTTGGTAAATATTTTCTGAAAAAACATTTAGGAAATATTACATATAATTCTATCGAGGACCAATTGTCAGATGTGTATAAGAGACAGAAACTAGTATGTTCATCAAAATCTTAAACAAAATTCTTTTCAAAAGTTTCAAAAAATAAACTTTTAAAAGCATTCCTTTTAGCTTATATCAAAAAATAAAGTTTTGAGAAAAGTAAGAGGAATACTACACAAATGTCAGTTGCATAAGTTTGTCTGTGTTTAGTTGGCATGATTTTCTATATGTACGAGAGGGTAGAATTCTTGAGTTAGTTAACTAATGTATGGATTTTCTTAAATGGGTGGTCAATCCGAGGAACTATCCAAACATTAGAAAGGAAATGGTACAAGCATACGCATTGCATTTCAAAGAAGTTAGAATCAAGTATTGAAACTAATGGAGTTCTCGTGGTGATATTAGAATGGCTCTGTTTGTACCTTATATGGACGTGAGAGTATATTTCCACTATATTAGAATGAGGTTGGAGAGAAATGAATTTCCGAACCTTGTTTGGTGGAAGGACTTTGGAAGAAATTAAGGCTATACGAGAGAAGTTTAGAGCCGCAAAATCGGAAGGCTTGAAATGTGGACCCATGGAATTGAAGTGGAAAGAGAGTGTATCTTAAGGTGTCACTTACCAAGGAGTGATTCGATTTAGTAAACATGGAAGGATAAGTTCTCGATCATAGGACCATGGGGGTTTGGAATGAGTTGGAAAACTAGCATTTTGGTTAGCTTTGGCACTAAAGTTATCAAGAGTGCACAATGTTTTTCTTATATTGTAATTGCGAAGAATATATCAGCTACCAAGTAATGTGATTAAGTCTTACCGTCTCACTGTTAGGGGGAATACGACTTATGGAACAATCACCTCTAAGAATCATGTATCGCATGGATGTAGAGTTTTAAAGAGGATGGATTCCAGATTAAAGGCTTAATGGACTAACCAAGATATATTGAAGAGGACATCTTAGTGAAATACTTGTTTCTCTTTGACAAATATATGTATCGAGGATGAAACTTTTTGTAAGAAGGGTAGTGAATAGCCGGATTTTCGTTTCAAAAATGAATATATAATAAATATAATACCGATAATTGACTTAAGAATTTCAATTGTGTTACGATTACTATGTTTTTGGTGGACAATAATTGCTTTTTGTTGTGTGTTTACATGAGAAATCTTAATTCCTTTGTTGGTTTTGGTTTTCTGTTAGTGCTCTACTACCTAATCTAGACCTATTTTGTATCTGAAAACATTTATCACTTTGTACACAACTATTTTACTAATAAATTTATGATTTCATAACTAATTATTCAATGAAATTTTAAGCTAATTAAAGTAACCAAATTGTTGTACAATTAATGGGAAAAATTGCTATCATAATATAGGAGTATGAGTTGGAAACCCTTGCGACTATGTTTGAATAAATGGGAGCCCGTACCAACGCTTAAAACATTGTTTCTTTTCCTCAAAATTTTTGGAGCATTCTTTTGGTGATATCATCTGGTAGATGGAATTCTATTTATGAAACAATCATTGTATGAGTTGGAAACCCTTGCCACTATGTTTGAATTATGGGAGCCTGTACCAACGCTTAAAACATTGTTTCTTTTCCTCAAAATTTCTGGAGCATTCTTTTGGTGAGATCATCGGGTAGAGGGAATTCGATTTATGAAACAATCATCACTAAGAATCATGAATTGCATGGAAAAAAAGTTTCAAAGTGGATAAGATTACATGTATGAAGGAGCAATGGACTAGCCGAGATATGGAAGAGGACATGAGAGTGAAGTACCCGTTTATCTTTGACCAAAATACGTAAGTTTCGAGAACGCAACATTTTTGTAAGGAGAGTAGAATGTGAAATCCGGATTTTTGGTCAAAAAGAATAGTAATTATAGTACTTATATTGACTAAGGAATTTCAATTGTGTTAAGATTTACCTGTTGGTGCTAGACAACCTAATCTAGACCCATATTGTGTCTAAAAACATTTTTCACTTTGTATACAACTCTTTTACTAATTCATTTGTAATGTTGCTAACTAATTATTGGATGAATTTTTTAGCAAAGTAAAGTAATCAAATTGTAGTACAAGTCATGGGGAAAAAATGCTATCTTGTAGGAATTGGAGTTGGGAACTCTTGGGACTATATTTGTATAAATAGGAGCACATACCAAGCCTTAAAATTATTGTATCTTTTTCTGAAAGAAAGAGATCATCCAGTAGAGAGTTAGGCAATTTATTGAGTTTGGGTATAATTTCTTAAGCTCTAATCTATTTCGATTATGCCATTTATTTTGTTCTAATAACCTCGTATCTTAGATTATCAAGTCTAGGAGTATTTATTTTTATTAGAATTATTATGATTAGTGTTCATGGGTTTTGATGGTTAGTATTTGCTTAGAAAGTTGAAATATATTTTCGAAAAAGAAGAATAGATTTCGGGAAAAAAAATATTTTTTATATAAGGATTTTCGAATGTGAATTAAATGCAATTATTTTCGTGTATATATTTATATAAGAGGTTGCAACTAAGGAAAATGATTTTTTAGATAAAAGAAAAACAAATTTAAAAAATGTAAAAAGAATATATTTTCTTTTATTTTTTGTGAGAATTATTTCTAAAGTTTATTTTATAGGTTAATAATATTATATAATCTCTATAGTGCTATGTAGAGCTTTTGTCCATAAATAATTATAATCTTGAATACTCTAGTTTAAATTAAAAATGTTACTTTTAAAACTTTTTGAAGAAAATAAGAAGGGGTTTTGGAAACTTTTATTTTTTTATTTTTTGAAATAACTTTGGTACATATTTTGTGAAAAAACATTTACAAAATATTTTTGTTCTTGATTATTGTTTTGAAAAACTCCAGTTTTGTATAAATGGAAATATTACTTTTTGGAGTTTTTGAAATGACGAAAAATTGAGTTTTGTGATTATTATTTCTCAATTCCTTTTAAGAATAATGTTAGTAAATAATGTGCAAATTTTAAAAAGACAACCTTTATAAAACAATAATTATTTTGGACAAGAAATACTTTTGTCAAATAAACTATGCAAGTTTTTGTTGGTTTTGGTTTCCTATTAGTGCTATACTACCTAATCTAGACCTATATTGTATCTAAAAACATTTTCCACTTTGTACAAACTCTTTTGCTAATTAGTTTATAATTTTGGTGACTAATTATTGGATGAATTTTCAGCTAACTCTTATAACCAAATTGTTGTACAATTAATGGGAAAAACTCCTATGCTATATAGGAATAGGAGTTGGAAAAACTCCTATGCTATAAAGGTCCAATGGACTAACCAATATATGGAAGACGACATTAGAGTGAAGCACGTTTCGTCTTTGACCAAACTACGTAGGTTTCAAGGACGAAACTTTTTGTAAGGAGAGTAGAATGTGGAAAACTTAGATCTTCCATTAAATAAATATAATAATTATAATATTGATAATTGACTAAGAAATTTCAATTGGATTAAGATTTTCCTTTTGGTGCATAACAACCTAATCTAACCCATTGTATCTAAAAAGGTTTCCACTTTGTATGCAACTCTTTTGTTAATTCATTTGCAATTTTGGTAACTAATTAAAGGTGAATTTTCAGCAAACTGAAGTAACCAAATTGTAGTACAATTCATGGTAAAAATGCTACCTTATAGGAATTGGAGTTGGAAGTCCTTCGGCCTATGTTTGTATAAATAGGAGCACACACCAAGATTTAAAATCACTATTTCTTTTGACGAAAATTTCTAGAGCATTGTAGAAGTGAGAGATCATCTGTTAGAGAGTTGGTCAATTTTTAAGTTAGGGTATAATCTTTTATGCTCTAAACTATTTCGATTGCAATTCCGTTTATTTTTTTGAATAATATTGCAAGATTATCATGCCTAGAATATTTATATTTATAATAGTTATTATGATTATAGTTCGTGGGTTTTGATGGTTAGTATTTATTTACAAAGTTGAAATTCATTTTCAAATAACAAAAATAATTTTTGGAAAAAAATATTTTTATGTAAGGATTTTTAAAAGGTGATTAAATGTAATTATTTTCAGGTACATTTTTATATAAGTGGTTTTCAAAAAAATGGAAAATGATTTTCAAAGAGAAAAGAAAAACGATTTCGAAAAATGTAAAAGGAAGATATTTTCTTTTATTTCTGGTAACAATTATTTTGAAGGTTTATTTTATTAGTTAGTAATGTTATATAATCTATTGTATTATTTATTGGAAAGAATTTAGGAAGAAATTAAGGTTATATTAGCAAAGTTCAAAGCCGTGTAAATTGGAAGAAAAATTGCGCTGGTTTAAAACGTGGACCCATGGAATTCAAGTGGAGGGAGAGTGTGTAAACATCTTGACTAAGGGAGTGATGTGATTTAGTAAAAATGAAAAGATAAGCTCTCGATTCATAGGACCATTGTGGATATGGAATGACTTGGAAAACTAGCATTTTGGTTATCAAGAGTGCATAATGCATTTTCATGTATTGTAACTGCAAAGTACATATCAGACCTGAGTAATGTGATTAAGTCTTACTGTTGGACGTCAGAGGACATTCGACTTATGGAACAATGACCACTAAGAATTATAAACCACAAATACGAAAAGTTTTAAAAAGGATAGATTCCATCTGTAAAGACTCGTTGGACTAACCAATATATGGAAGAGAACATGAGAGTGAAATAACTATTTCTGTTTCGCCAATTTACACAAGTTTATTTATGTATGTTTCAAGGCAAAACTTTTTATAAAGAGGGGTAGAATGTGAAATTGTGAATACTCGGATTTTTGGTTTTAAAATATATAATAATTATAATTATAATATCCATAATTGAATAAGGAATTTCAATTTCAAGGTTAAGATTACTATGGTTTCGTTGGACAATAATTGTTTGTTGAAGGGTGTTTATATGAAAAGTAAGTCCTTGTTGTATTTGGTTTTCCTATTGGCGCTATACTACCTTATCTAGACCCATATTATATCTAAAAACATTCGCACCTTGTATACAACTCTTTTGCTAATTCATTTGTAATTTTCGCAACAAATTATTGGTTGAATTTTTAAACAAACTAAAGCAGCTAAATTGTAGTACAATTCATGTAGAAAAATGCCATTTATAGGGATTGGAGTTCATTTAAATTCTTAGGACTATATTTGTATAAATAGGGCCCATACCGAGGCTTAAAATTATTCTTTTGCTGAATATTTCTAGAGCATCCTAGAGAGATCATGCGGTAGAGATTTAGGCAATTTCTTGAGTTTAGGTATAATTTCTTAAGCTCTAAACTATTTTTATTATTTTGTTTCAATAATCTTGTATGTTAGATTATCATGCCTATTATATATGAACATTTTTTAGAATTATTATGATTATAGTTCGTGGGTTTTGATGGTTAGTACTTGTTTAGAAAGTTAAAATATATTTTTGAATGAGAAGAATTGTTTTCTGAGAAAATATTTTTTTATATAAGGATTTTCGAAAGTTGATTAAATGTAATTATTTTCGTGTATATTTTTATATAAGTGGTTTTCAAAAAAAAGAACACAATTTTTAAATAAATAACAAAAAATCATTTTCAAAATATGTAAAAGGAAGATATTTTCTTTTATTTTTTGTGAGAATTATTTTCAAGGTATATTTTATGGGTTAGTAATGTTATATATTCTATAGAATTATTTTGAACTTTTTGCATTAACCTTTATTATCTTGAATATTCTTGTGTAGTATAAAGTAAAAAAATTAGTTTTAAGAAAACAATATGAGGTTTTGGGAAACTTGTTTTTTCTTGGAATTTTTTGACATAACTTTAGTAAATATTTTTCTAGTATAGTTCATGGTTTTTTATTGTTTGTATTTGCTTAGAAAGTTTTTTATGAGATTCATTTGCCAATAAGAAGAATAGGTTTTGAAAAACATATATTTTTTGAAAACAACCTAATAGTCCCTTGCATTTTACATGTTTACTTTTTTAGTCAGTCACTTTCAAAATGATGCATATTCGTCTCTTACAAATTCAAAAAGTACCATTTTGGTCCTCATTAAAATTACATGCATATTTTTGCCTTAATTACTCACTTGCATATCCCAAGTTTTATTTTCAGAGGCAGAATTACCAACACACAATTTTTAAAGACTAAATGATATCCTAAAACTACCTCCAACCACCACCCCAAAATTCTCTCCCACCATCACCACTTCTTCCCCTCAGTTTTTTTTTTTGGATTACCATTGTTATATAATTTATAGTAATATTTATGACTTTTTTCTTAATTAATTATTGCCATAAATTCGCTAGTTTTTGTAAAAAGTAAAAATATTACTTTTAAGAAACTTTAAAGAAAATAATAAGGGGTTTTTGGGAACTTATTGTTTGTTGGAATTTCGAAAACTACTTTAGTAAATATTTTTTGAAAAAACATTTTGGAAATATTTTTGTTTGATAATTGTTTTATAAAATTCTAGTTTTCTACAAATGTAATAATTACTTTTGGAGTTTTTGAAATGACAAAAAAATGTGCTTTTTAAATATTATTTCCTCTATTCTTTTTAAGAATAATCTTAGTAGATATTTTGTGCAATTTTTGAAAAGACAACCTTTACAAATAATTTTCAAATAATCATTTGGCAAGAAAACCTTTTGTCAAATAAACTAAGTTTCGAATATGTAATTAGTTCCAAAAATTACTAAGGGGTTTTTCAAAAACTTAATTCTATACACATCTAAAATTTTGAAAATTACTTTAATAAATATTTTCTAAAAGATCATTTAAAAATATTTTTGTTTAACAATTGTTTTGAAAGATTCTAGTTTTGTATAAATGGAAAAATTACTTTTGAGGTTTTGAAATGACAAAAATCGAGAGCTTATCTTTTTCATTAGATGTGTATAAGAGACAGCTCTAATGTTTGAATAGTTCCTCAGATTGAAAAGATAACCTTTATCCTATAATTTTTGAACAATCATTTGACAAGAAATACTTTTGTCAAATAAACTAAGTAAGTTTCAAATATTAATTAGTTTCTTTATTTTTGAATAAGCTAAAAGGCATGTTTGAAAATTTTTGAAAAGAATTTTGTTTAATATTTTGTGAACATACTAGTATTTTAAAAAAGTAACAGGAATACTTTTTGTAAAATAAATTAATGTTAAGTTTTGTCTATGTATTTAGTTGGTATGATTTTCTATATGTACCAAAGGGTAGAATTTTTTAATCAGTTAACTAATCTATGGATTTTCTTAAATGGGGGTGGTTAATCTGAGGAACTATTCAAACATTAGAGGATGTTACAAGCTTGCGTATTGGATTTTGGAGGAAGTTAGGATCAACTATTGAAACTAATGGAGTTCTTACGGTGATATTAGAATGACTCCGTTTGTAGCATTATATGGATAAAGAAACTATGTGAGTATATTTCTACTATGTTAGAATGAGGTTGGAGATAAATGGATTTCCGAAGCTTGTTTTGTGGAAGGACTTTGGAAGAAATTAAGGTTATATGAGAAGTTAGAGCTGCAGTAATTGGAATAAGAATAGGGTTGGCTTGAAACGTGGACCCATGGAATACAGGTTGAAAGAGGGAGTCTCTTACGTTGTCACTTACAAAGGGAGTGGTTCGATTTAGGAACCAAGGAAGGATAAGCTCTCGATCACAGGACCATTGAGGGTTTGGAATGAGTTGAAAAACTAGCATTTTGGTTAGCTTTGGCACCTAAGTTATCAAGAGTGCATAATGTATTTCATGTATTGTAAATGCGAAGTATATATCAGTACCGAGTAATGTGATTTAAGTCTTACCATTTAACAACGTTAGACGGAATTCGACTTATGCAACAATTACCACTAAAAATCATGAATTGCAAGGACGAAGAGTTTTAAAGAGAATAGTTCCCATATTAAAGGCTCTTAATAATGGACTAACCAAGATATATGGAAGAGGACCTCAGACTGAAGTACTCGTTTCTCTTTGACCAATTTATGTATTGAAGAGGAAATTTTTTGTAAAACGGTAGAATGTGGAAAGCCGGAATTTCATTTCAGAAAAAATATATGATAATTTTAATACTGGTAATTGACTTAAGAATTTCAATTGTGATAAGATTACAATGTTTTGTTTGGACAATAATTGCTTGTTGTAGTGTGTTTACATGAGAAGTTTTAATTCATTGTTGGTTTCGGTTTTCCTATTAGTGCTATACTATCTAATCTAGACCTATATTGTATCTAAAAACGTTTATCACTTTGTACACAAATATTTTGCTAATTAATTTATGATTTTCGTAACTAATTATTGGATGAATTTTTAAGCTAATAAAGTAATCAAATTGTTGTGTAATTAATGGGAAAAATTGATATTGTATATAGAAATATGAGTTGGAAACCCTTAGGATTATGTTTGAATATATAGGAGCCCAATGCCAACACTTAAAACATTGTTTCTTTTCCTGAAATTTCTAGAGCATCCTTTTGGATAGATAGGGAATTTGACTTATTGAACAATCACCAATAAGAATCATAAACTGCAAGGACTAAAAGTTTTAAAAAGGACAGATTACATATGTAAAGGATGAATGGACTAACCAAGATATGGAAGAGGACATGAGAGTGAAGTACCCATTAATCTTTGATGAAACTACGTATGTTTCGAGAACATAACTTTTTTGTAAGGAGAGTAGAATGTGAAATCCGGATATTTTCGGTTAAAAAAAATATAATAATTATAATACTGATAATTGACTAAGGAATCTAAATTGTGTTAAGATTTGCCCATTGGTTCTATACAACCTAATCTAGACCCATATTGTATCTAAAAATGTTTTTCACTTTGTATACAAATGTTTTGTTAATTCATTTGTAATTTTGGTAACTATTTATTGGGTGAATTTTTAGCAAACTAAAGTAACCAAATTGTAGTACAGTTCCTATGGGCTTTAAGGGAAAAAATGCTATCTTATAGGATTTAGAGTTGGGAACTCTTGGGACTATATTTGTATAAATAAGAGCTCATACCAAGGCTTAAAATCATTGCATCTTTTTCTGAATATTTCTATGACATCCTATAGGAGAGAGATCATCTGGTTAGAGAGTTAGGTAATTTATTGAGTTTGGGTATAATTTCTTAAGCTCTAATCTATTTCAGTTATTCTGTTTATTTTTTTTAATAGCCTCATATGTTAGATTATCATGCCTAGGATATTTATTTTCTTTTTTTTTTAGAATTTTTATGATTATCGTTCATGGGTTTTGATAGTTAGTATTTATTTATAAAGTCGAAATGTATATTCGAATAAGAAGAATAGTTTTTGGAAAAAATATATACATTTTATATAAGGATTTTCAAATGTGAATTAAAAGCAATTATTTTCGGGTATATTTTTATATGAGAGGTTTTCAATATAAAAAGGAAAACGTTTTTCAAGATAAAAGAAAAATGATTTTTGCAAATGTAAAAGGAAGATATTTTCTTTTATTTTTGCTGAGAATTACTTCAAATGTTTATTTTATATGTTAATTAATGATTTTATATAATCTATATTGTTATTTAGAACTTTTCTCATAAATAATTATAATCTTGAATACTCTAGTTTAAATTAAAAAGATTACTTTTAAGAAATTTTGAAGAAAGTATGATGTTTTGGAAACTTATATAATTTTTTTGGGAAATTTTTGGAAATAACTTTAGTAAATATTTTGTGAAAAAAAACATTTAGGAAATATTTTTGTTTGTTTTGAAAAACTCTAGTTTTGTATAAACGGAAAAATTACTTTTTGGAGTCATTGACATGATTCTTAAATTGTGTTTTGTAAATATTATGTTCTCAATTCTTTTTCTCTCCAATAATCTTTGTAAATAACTTGTGAAATTTTTGAAAAGACAATCTTTATAAATATTTTTTGAATAATTATTTTGGACAAGACATACTTTCGTCAAATAAACTAAGTTATTATTAGTTGGTTTTGGTTTCCTATTAGTGCTATGCTACCTAATCTAAACCTATATTGTAGCTAAAATCGTTTTTCACTTTGTGCACAACTCTTTTGCTAATTAATTTATAATTTTCGTAACTAATTATTGGATGAATTTTTAGCTAACTAAAGTAACCAAATTGTAGTACAATTAATGGGACAAACTGCTGTCAGTAACCAAATTGTAGTACAATTAATGGGACAAACTGCTGTCCTATATAAGAATAAGAGTTGAAAACCCTTAGAACTATGTTGAAATAGGAGCCCATACTAAGGCTTAAAACGTTTCTTTTCCTTAAAATTTTTGGGGCATCTAGAGAAGATATCATCCGGTCAAGAGAATTCAACTTATGAACGATCACCACTTCGAATCATGAACCGCAAGGACGAAAAGTTTCAAAGAGGATAGATTCCATATGTAAAGGTCCAATGCACTAAACAAGATATGGCAGACGACATGAGAGTGAAGTATCCATTTCTCTTGCAATGACCGAACTACATAGGTTTTGAGGATGAAATATTTTGTAAGGAGAGTAGAATGTGGAAATCCAGATTTTCTGTTAAAAAAATATAATAATTATAATACTGATAATTGACTAAGGAATTTCAATTGGGTTAAGATTTTCCTATTGGTGCTATACAACCTAGTGTAGACCCATATTGTATCTAAAAACGTTTTCCACTTTGTATGCAACTCTTTTGCTATTTCATTTGTAATTTTGGTAACTAATTATTGGTGAATTTTTCAGCAAACTAAAGTAACTATATTGTAGTAATATTCATGGAAAAAAAAATGCTATCTTAAATGAATTGGAGGGGAAACCCTAGGCCCGTGTTTGTATAAATAGGAGCCCATGCCAAGGTCTAAAATCATTGTTTCTTTTGAAGAAAATTTTCGGAGTATCCTAGAAGTGCGAGATCGTCCATTAGAGAGTTGGGCAATATTTGAGTTTGGATATAATCTTTTAAGCTCTAAACTATTTCGATTATGCAAAGGGTCCTATACAATTTTTCAAAAGGGGATGGGCTGTTATTATTACACATCATATTTTTATGTAACTGGCTTTTGAAAAAAATGACAATGATTTTCGAGGAAAAAAGAAAAAGGATTTTTAAAAAAGTATAAGTGGAAGATATTTTCTTTTATTTTCAGTGACAATTATTTTGAAAGTTTGTTTATTTGTTAGTAATGTTATATAATCTATAGTATTATTTAGTGGAAAGGATTTAGGAAGAAATTAAGATTATATTAGAAAAGTTCAAATCCGTATGAGTTGGATAAAGAATTGCGCTGGATTAAAATGTTGACCCATGGAATTCAAGTGGATGGAGAGCCTGTATAATTGACAAAGGGAGTGATGTGATTTAGTAAAAATGGAAGTATAAGCTCTTGATTCATAGGAACATTTTGTATTTGAAATGAGTTGGAAAGCTGGCATATTGGTTATCAAGAGTGCATAATGCATTTCATGTATTGTAACTATGAAGTATGTATCGGACCGAGTAATGTGATTAAGTCTTATTGTTGGACATTAGAGGAAATTTGACTTGTGGAACAATAACCACTAAGAATCGGACCTGAGTAATATGATTAAGTCTTATTGTTGGACATGAGAGGAAATTTGACTTGTGGAACAATAACGACTAAGAATGTATGAGCCACAAAAACAGTTTTTAAGAGAATAGATTCCATATGTAAAGGCTCATTGTACTAACCAATATATGGGAGAGGACGTGAGAGTGAAATACCTGTTTTTGTTTCACCAATTTACAAAAGTTTATTTACGCATGTTTCGTAGACGAAACTTCTTATAAAGAGGGTAGAATGTGAATACCTGAATCAGATTTTTGGTTTAAAAATATAACACTAATAATTATAATACCGATAATTGATTAAGGAATTTCAATTTAGTTTAGATTACTATGTTTTGGTTGGACAATAATTGTTTATTGAAGGGCGTTCATATCAAAAGTCTAAGTCCTTGTTGTTTTTGGTTTTCCTATTGGTGTTATGCTACCTAATCTAGCCCCATATTATATCTAAAAACATTTTCCCCTAGTATACAACTCTTTTGCTAAGTCATTTGTAATTTTTGTAACTAATTATTGGGTGAATTTTTCAGCAAACTAAAGCAGCCAAATTGTAGTACAATTCATGTAGGAAAATGCTATGTTATAGGAATTGGAGTTGGGAACCCTTAAGACTATATTTGTATAAATAGGTGCCCATAAAATTATTATTTCTTTTGCTGAAAATTTCTGGAGCCATCCTAGAAGAAAGATCATTTAGTAGAGTTAGGCAATTTCTTGAGTTTGGGTATAATTTCTTGAGCTCTAAACTATTTTAATTATTCCGTTTATTTTGTTTCAATAAGCTTTTATGTTAGATTGTGATGCATAGAATATTTACTTTTATTAGAATTATTATGATTATAGTTTGTGGTTTTTGATGGTTAGTATTTGTTTAGAAAGTTGAAATTTATTTTCGAATAAGAAGAATTGTTATCTGAAAAAATATATTTTTATATAAGGATTTTGGAAAGTTGATTAAATGTAATTATTGTCTTGTATATTTTTAAGTAAGTGGTTTTCGAAAAAAGAATACAATTTTAAAAAACAGAAAACAAAAATGATTTTCAAAAAATGTAAAAGGAACATATTTTCTTTTATATTCGGAGAGAATTATTTCGAAGTTATATTTTATGGGTTAGTAATGTTATATAGTCTATAGAATTGTTCAGAACTTTTTGAATAAACAATTATTATCTTGAATACTCTAGTTTTTGTATGAAGTAAAAAAAAAAAATTAAGAAATTTTGTTTGATGTAACTTTAGTATATATTTTTCAATTATATCAGTTCGCGGGTTTTATTGTTAGTATTTGTTTAGAAAGTTGCCAATAAGAAGAATAGTTTTTGAAAAATATATATTTTTTGAAAACAACCTAATAGTCCCTTGCACTTTTGAAAAATATATATTTGAAAACAACCTAATATCCCTTACATTTTGATTTGTACTTTTTCAGTCAGTCACGTTCAAAATGATGCATTTTCGTCTCTTACAAATTCAAAATGTACCATTTTTGTACTCGGTAGAATTTCATGTATATTTTGGCCTCAAATACTCACATGTACATCACATGCTACATTTTTAGAGGCAAAATTAGCAACACACAATTTCTAAAGACTAAATGACACTATCTAAAACCACCTCCAACCACCACCCAAAATTCTCCCCCACCATCACAAGTATTCTCCTTGCTTGCCACTTTCCCTTCGTCACCCCTTACCCCAGGAGCTCCAACTATCTTATTTTTGGGATAATTTAGTGTTTTGGGTTCTGTGTTGCAAATTCTGCCAAAACTACAAAATGCGACATGTGATACGCATGTGACTATTTCAGGCCAAAATATGTCTGTAATTGTGTCAAATGACCAAATTGGTACATTTGGAGTTTGAGGGATGAAAATATATCATTTGTTATGTAAGGGACTAAATAAGTACAATAATAAAATGTGAGGGACAGTCATTTTTCACATATATTTTGATATAAGGATTTTCATAAGTGGATTAAATGTTAATTATTTTCTGTATATTTTTATATTAGAGCTTTTCAAAAAAGAAAAATGATTTTTGGGAAAAAAAAAATAAGAAAAAGGATTTTCAAAAAATTGAAAAGGAAGATATTTTCTTTTATTTTCAGTGAGAATTATTTTGAAGGTTTATTTTATGGATTACTAATGTTATATACACTATCTAGATGTGTATAAGAGACAGATTTAATTATTAATATAGTCTAGTTCTAGTCAGATGTGTATAAGATACTTAACATAAAATCTCTTATAAAATAACAAGGGGTTATGAGAAACTTATTCTTTTTAAGAATTTTGAAAATTACTTGAGTAAATATTTTCTGAAAAAATATTTTGTAATTTTTTAAGAGTTAATTGTTTTCTTATCAAAAATTGTATCGTTTAAATGGAAAATTACTTTTTTAAGTATAAAAAATGACAAAAATTGAGTTTTGTAAATAATACTTTCTCAATTTTTTATAAGATTAATCTGGTAAATATTTTGTGCAATTTTTGATAAGACAACCTCTATAAATAATTTTTGAATAATCGTTTGACAAGAAATACTTTTGTTGAACAAAGTAAGTTTCGAATATGTAATTAGTTTCTTTATTTTTGATATAAGCTAAAAGGAATGTATTTTAACAAGTTGAATTTATGAAACTTTTGAAAAGAATTTTGTTACATTTTGTGAACATGGTAGTTTTGAAAAAAGTAAAGAGGAATACTTTTTTGTAAAATAAGTTACGTAAGCTTGTTTGTGTATTTAGTTGGCTTGATTTTCTATATGTACGAAAGGGACACCCTTTGTCAATTATACACCTGAATATTTGAATTAGTTAACTAATGTATGGATTTTCTTAATTGGGTGGTAAATTTGGGAGACTATCCAAACATTAGAGGATATGTTACAATCTTGTGTATTGGATTTCGGAGGAAATTAGGATCAACTATTGAAACTAATGGAGTTCTCGTGGTGATATTTGAAAGGCTCCATTTGTAACGTTATATGAACATGAGAATGTATTTCCACTATATTAGAATGAGGTTGGAGAGAAATGGATTTCTGAACCTTGTTTGGTTGAAGAATTTTGGAAAAAATTAAGGTTATATGAGAAAAGATTATAGCCACAGAAATCTGAATAAGAAATAGGCTGGCTTGAAACATGGACCCATGGAATTGAAGTGGAAGGAGGGTGCATCTTAAAGTGTTACAATGGGAGTGTTTCGATTCAATAACCATGGAAGGATTAGCTTTCGATCATAGGACCATTGAGGGATTGGAATGAGTTGGAAAACTAGCATTTTGGTTCGCTTTGGCACCTAAGTTATAAAGAGTGCATAATGTTTTTCATGTATTGTAACTGCGAAGTATATATTAGCCCCGAGTAATATGATTAAGTCTTATCGTTTGACGTTAGAGGGAATTGGACTAATGGGACAATCACCCCTAAGAATCATGAATCACAAGGACATAGAGTTTTAAAGAGGATAGATTCTATATTAAAGGCTCATCGTGATATATGGAAGAGGACATTAGAGTCGAGTACTCATTTCTCTGTGACCAATTTACGTATTGAGGACGAAACTTTTTGCAAGATGGGTAGAATGTGAAAAGCAGGGGTTTCTTTCAAAAAATATATATAATAAACATAATACCGATAATTGACTTGAGAATTTCAATTGTGTTATGATTACTATGTTTTGGTTAGACAATAATTGCTTATTGTATGTGTGTTTACATGAGAAGTCTTAATTCCTTCTTGGTTTTTGTTTTCGTATTAATGCTTACTACCTAATCTAGAACTATATTATATCTAAAAATGAATTACTTTTCACTTTGTACATAACTATTTTACTAATAAATTTATGATTTTGATAACTAATTCACACAAACATGAACCAAGCTTTACTCCCACTAAGTAGGGTCGGTTGCATGAATCCTGCTACGCCATTGCGTTATGTCATGGGCCATATCCTCCTCAATTCCTAGATGGGCTATATCTTTCTTACAAGTTACCTACCAAGTTTTTTCAATGTTTCCCTACCTCTCGTATGTCTAATACTCTCTAAAATCTACCATCCTAACAGGCACTTCTACTAAACCTCTTACCACAGGACCTAACCACCTTAAGCTTGTTTCTCTCATCTTCTCATCAGTAGGTGCTACTCCAATATTCTCATGAACATGCTCATTGCGTATCTTGTCATCTTAGTGTACCCACACTTCCATTTTAACATTCGCATTTCTGCTACTCTCATCTTTTACTCGTGTGCAATTCACTGCCTAACATTCAGATTCATAAAGCATCGCTGGCCTAATTGATGTTTTATCGTAAATAAAATTTACCCTTAAGTAGTAAAGGAATTTTGTAGTCACATAATATGCCATTCTCCATTTAGTCCAACCCACTTGTATCCGATATGTAACATCTCGATCTATACCACCATCACTCTGAAGAACCTGAATAATTAAAATTGGGGGTATCTCTTGCTTTTCAATACTAACCCCTATTCTATTCCTACGTGAACTCTTGCTAAATTTAAATTCCATGTATTATGTTTTTGATCTATTACTTCTAAACCCTTTTACCTCAAGTGTCTCTCCAGACCTCGAGTTTAGCATTAATCCCGTCTTTTGTTTCATCTACTAAAACAATGTTATCTGTAAATAACATACACCATAGTGTTTCCTCCTGTCTGTGCCTTGTAAGTTCATCTATGACCAATGCCAATAGATAAGAACTTATAGTTGAACCTTGGTGTAAACCCATATTTATAGGGAACTCTCGTGTCAACCCTCCTGGTGTTCTCACATTTGTAACCACATCCCTAGCATCTCCTTTATAGGCATTGATTCTATATATGCTACTCTAACTCATCTTTTTTCTAAAACTCTCCACATAACTTCTCTATAAATTCTATCGTATGCCTTTTCAAGATCAATAAAAATCATATGTAGATCACTTTTCTTTTCACGGTATCTCTCGATTAGTTTCCTTAAGAGATGTATGGCTTCAGTAGTCGATTTCCCTGACATGAAACCAAACTGAATATTTGACACCTTAGTCTCGTTTCTTAATTTTTTTTTATCACCCTCTTCCAAAGTTTCATTGTGTGGCTCATTAGTTTAAGACCTCTCTAATTCGCACAATTTTCTATATCCCTTTCATATTGAATATTGAAACACTCCCATTGTAACAATAAAATAGGCATCTTTTTACGCTTCAATGCTCTTTATTGAAAAGATTGGTAAGCCAACTTATGCCCTCCTTTCCTAAGCATTTTCATACCTCAATTGGAATCTCATCAGAGCAAACTACTTTTCCTTTCTTCATCTTCTTCAAAGCCTCCTCCACATTTGAGTTTTGAATCCTTTGATAATATATTACGTTTCTATACATCTCAGACTTATCTATCTCTCCTAAAATGATATCGTCTCCATTGCTTTCATTGAATAGTTAATGGAAGTATCTCTCCCACCTTTTTTTAATTTTCTCATCTCTTATTAGCACCTTATTATTTTCATGACGCACTTGACTTGGGTTAAATCCTTCGTTCTATGAGCTCTTGCTTTAGCAATTTTATAAATATCTCACTCTTTCTCCTTAAATTCTAATTTTTGGTAAAAATCTTCAAAAGCCCCATCTCTCACCTCATTTACAGCCTTTTTAGCCTCCTTTTTAGCAAGTTTATATTTCTCAATACTTTTGTCGCTTCTACAACTATATAGAGAGCCTTATAGTTAGCCCTTTTAACTTTGATTTTATCTTGTACACCTTTTTCCCACCGCCAAGATTCCTTCTTCATGGAGACCTCTCGACTCTCCAAGTATCTTCATAGCCAATGTTCTCACTCTAGTTGCCATGTCATTCCATAAAGTATCATATTCCCCTTTTAAGTCCCTAATACTTTGCTCTGACAATTCTTTCCTAAAATTTTTTTCTTTGATTCCTTCTTTAAATCCACTTAATTTTAGGTGATCTAGGTAGGTTCCTTCGCCTAATGTGGTGTTTAAGTCTCAAGTCCACCACTAAAAGTTTATGTTGTGAGGTTAAAATTTCTCTTGGTATGATTTTACAATCTCTACAAACCATCCTATCTCTCTTTCTTGTGAGGAGAAAGTCAATTAGTGACTTTGTTGAACCATTTTTGAAGGTAACTAAATGTTCTTCCCTCTTCTTGAAAAAAATGTCAATAATGCAAAGGTTAAATGGCATTCCAAACTCCAAGATTAATTTTCCTTCTTCGTTTCTTCCCCCATAACCATATCCACCATTCACTTCTTCATAATCCTCATGTTCTCTTCTCATATGTCCATTTATATCACATCCTATAAAAATTTGCTCACCTTGGGGGACACTACCTATCATCTATCATCTAAATCCTCCCAAAACTTAGCCTTAATGGACTCATCTAGCCCTACTTGAGGCGCATAGTCACTAAAGATATTAATAGTTTCACATCCTACAATTAGTTTGAGGGACATAATCCTATCTCCTTTCCTAGTCATCTGCACTACTTTGTCCTTCAACGACCGATCTACAATACTAACTACCCCATTTCTAGTCGTGTTTAATTCTAAGTACTAAAGTTTAAATCTTGAATTTATCTAAGAGTTTTGCCTTTTCTCCTACTCATTTTATCTCTTGTAAACACAAAATATTAATTCTTCTCCTAATCATTGTATCTACCACCTCTATTGATTTACCAGTAAGAGTTCCAATATTTTAAGTTTCTATTCTAATCTTATTCTCCAGAACATTTTTCTTCCCCACTACCCTCCCCTTATTTTGTGAGGACCCTTGTATATTTTTCACTACACCCGGACCCCCATGGAGATGTAGCGACCCTTGCCTACTGTTTGCCGTACTCAGATGCAATGCGATGTGTCGCTTACAAGGATTGCCCTAGCATTAGTGCAATATCATAGTGGATTCATCTCATAAGATTGACAAAGTTTTATGTAGGTTGTCGATCTAACGCAATCCTCCTCCTTTACCCGGGTTTGGGACCGACTATGCTAAGAAAAACTCGACACAGGCAGAGTTAAAGGGAGTGAAGCAATTTAGTGAAAATGGAAGGATAAGCTCTTGACTCATAGGACCATTGTGGTTTTGGAATAAGTTGGAAAACTAGCATATTGTTTATCAAGAGTGCATAATGCATTTCATGTAATATAAATGCAAAGTATATATCTTCCCTGAGTAATATGATTAAGTCTTACCGTTTGACGTCACAAGAAATTCGACTTATGGAACATTAACCACTAAGAATCAAGAACCACAAAGGCGAAGAGTTTTAAAGAGGATAGATTCCATATTTAATTTATCGTTGAACTAACCAATATATGGAAGAGGACATGAGAGTGAAATACCTGTAAAATTCTATTGTTTCTATTTCATCAATTTACATAAGTTTATTTACGTATCTTTCGAGGACGAAATTTTTTATAAAGAGGGTAAAATGTGCATACCGAATTTTTGGTTTTAAAAAATATTATGATTATAATTATAATATGATAATTGATTAAGGAATTTCAGTTTTGTTAAGATCACTATGTTTTGGTTGGACAATAATTGTTTGTTGATGGGTGTTTATATGAAAATTTTAAGTTCTTGTTGGTTTTGGTTTTCCTATTGGTGCTATACTACCTAATCTTGACCCATATTGTATCTAAAAACATTTTCCACCGTGTATACAACTCTTGCTAATTCATTTATAATTTTCGTAACTAATTATTGGGTGAATTTTTCAGCTAACTAAAGTATCCAAATTGTAGTACAATTCTTGTAAAATAATGCTATCTCATAGGAAATGGAGTTGGGAACCCTTAGCACTATATTTGTAGAAATAGAAGCCCATACCAAGGCTTAAAATTATTATCATTCTTTTGCTGAAAATTTTTGGAGCATCCTGGAAGAGAGAGATCATCCGGTAGAGAGTTTGGCAAATTCTCGAGTTTGGCTATAATTTCTTAAGCTCTAAACTATTTTGATTATTCTGTTTATTTTATTTCAATAATCTTGTATGTTAGATTATCATGCCTAGAATATTTATTTTTATAAGAATTATTGCGATTATTGTTCGTGGGTTTTGATGGTTAGTACTTGTTTAGAAAGTTGAAATATATTTTCGTATAAGAAGAATTGTAGTATGAAGAAATATATTTTTATATAAGGATTTTTGAAAGTTGATTAAATGTAATTATTTTCATTATTATTATTATATATGTGGTTTTCGAAAAACATAGTACAATTTTTAAAAAACAAAAAAAAAAAACTATTTTGAAAAATTTAAAAGATATTTCTTTTATTTTTGGTGAGAATTATTTCGAATGGTATATTCATGATCTCTTCCATATCTAATGTTTATATTGATCCTTTACATATGTTCCAAGATAATAATACTCTAGTGTTTCTATAAATTAGAAAAATTAATTTTAGGAAATTTTGAAGAAAATAATATGGGGTTTTTTGGAAACTTATTTTTCTTGGAATTTTTTGAATAACTTTAGTAAATATTTTTCGATTATAGGTCGTGGGTTTTTATTGTTAGCATTTGTTTAGAAAGTTGAGATTTGTTTGCCAATAAGAAGAATAGTTTTTGAAATATATATATATATATATATATATATATATATATATATATATATATATATATATACACGCACACATTTTTTAAAACAACCTAATAGTTCCTTTCATTTTTCATTTATACTTTTTTAGTTAGTCACATTCAAAATGATGCATATTTGTCTCTTACAAATTCCAAACGTACCATTTTGGTCCTCCGTAGAATTACATGCATATTTTATCCTTAATTACTTGCATATCCCATGTTACATTTTCAGAGGCAAAATTAGCAACACACAATTTGTAAAGACTAAATTTAATGATACTACCTAAAACCACCTCTACCCCAAAATTTCCCCCACCATCACCACCCTATTCCCCTTGCTCGCTGCTTTTCCTCCTTACTCTAGGAGCTCCAACTATCTTATTTTTTGGATAATTTAGTGTTTTCGGTTTTGTCTTGCCTATTTTGCCTTTCTACAAAATGCGACATGTAGATACACATGTGACTCATTTAGGAAAGGTACCTGTAAATGTGTCAATGGACCAAAGTGGTATATTTGGAATTTGTGAGGGACGAAAATACATCATTTTTAATGTAAGAGACTAAATAAATTCAAAACTAAAATGCGAGGGACTAATAGGGCCATGTTCACATATATTTTGATACAAGGATTTTTGAAAGTGGATTAAATGTAATTATTTTTGCTATATTTTTATACTAGAAGAAAAAGAAAAGGAACATAAATAATTGTATAAGAGATATTTTCTTTTATTGTTGAAAAATTATTTCATCTAGAAATTTTAAATTACTAATGTTATAATAATCTATAGTAGTGTCCTCCTGTCTCTTATACACATCTAATGTGTATAAGAGAATACTATTTCTTTTGTAAAAAGTTAAAATATTACTTTTAATCAAAATTTATGAAAATAATATTTAACTAGGAGTTTTTGGAAACTTGTTCTTTTTTAGAATTTTGAAAATTTCTTTTGTAAATATTTTTCTAAAAACATTTAGGAAATATTTTTGTTTGATAATAGTTTTGAAAAACTCTACTTTTGTATAAATGAATATTTTTATGAGTTTTTGAAATGACGAAAAATTGAGTTTGTAAATATTGTTTTCTCAATTCTTTTTAATTTAAAAATAGTTTTACTAAATATTTTGTGCAATTTTTGAAAACACAACCTTTATAATCGCATTTCGAATAATCATTTTAGACAAGAAATACTTTTGTCAAACAAAGTAAGTTTCGAATATGTAATTAGTTTCTTTATTTCTGATAATAAGCTAAAAGGAATATGTTTAAGAGTTTATTTTCTGAAATTTTTGAAAAGAATTTTGTTTAATATTTTGTGAACATACTATTTTGGGTCATAGTAAGAGGAATACTTTCTGTAATATAAGTTACGTAAGTTTTGTCTTAGTTTAGTTGGCATGATTTTCTGTATGTACGAGAAATTATAAATTTTTGAATTAGTTAACTAATGTATGGATTTTCTTAAATGGGTGGTCAATCTGAGGGATTATTCAAACATTAGAGGATACGTTACAAGCTTGTGTATTGGATTTCGGAGGAAGTTAGGACCAACTATTGAAACTAATGGAGTTCTCGTGGTGATATTAGAATGGTTCTGTTTGTAGCATTATTTGCATGTGAGAATATATTTCTACTATTTTAGAATGAGGTTGGAGATAAATGGATTTCTGAAAGTTGTTTGGTGGAAGGACTTTGGAAGAAATTGTTGTTATTCGAGAAAAGTTTAGAGCTACAGAAATCGGAATATGTTCGGTGTTGGCTTGAAACGTGGACCTATGGAATACAAGTGGAAGGAGAGTGTACATCTTAAGGTGTTAGTGATTCGATTTAGTAAACATGGATGGATAAGCTCTTAATCATAGGACCATTGGGGGGTTTGGAATGAGTTGGAAAACTGGCATTTTGGTTAGCTTTGGCACCTAAGTTATCAAGAGTGCATAATGTATTTCATGTATTGTAAATGCAAAGTATATATCAATCCCAATATGTGATTAAGTCGTAATTTGACTTGTGGAATAATCACCGCTGAGAATCATGAATCGCAAGGACAAAGTTTCAAAGAGGATAAATTCCATATTAAAGGATCAATGGACTACCAAGATATATGGAAGAGGACATCAGAGTGAAGTATTCATTTCTGTTTGGCCAATTTATGTACCGAGGACGAAACTTTTTCTAGGAAGGGTAGAATATGAAAACTTGAAGTTTCGTTTCAAAATTTTTTTTTTAATAATTATAGTAGTGACAATTGACCGAAGAATTTTAGTTGTGTTAAGATTACGACAATAATTGCTTGTTGTAGTGTGTATGTGTTACATGACAACTCTTAATTTCTTCTTGGTTTTGGTTTTCCTATTAGTGCTATATTGCCTAATCTAGACCTATATTGTATTTGAAAGCGTTTTTCACTTTGTACACAACTATTGTAATCAATTATTGATGAAATTTTCAGATAACTAAAGTAACCAACTGTTGTTCAATTTATGGGAATAATTGCTATCGCAAATATCAGTTGGAAACCCTTAGGACTATGTTTGAATAAATAAGAGTCCATACCAATACTTAAAACATTGTTTCTTTTCCTAAATTTTATGGAGCATCCTTTTGGAGAGATCATTCGGTGGAGGGAATTCGACTTATGGAGCAATCACCACTAAGAATCATGACCACAAGGACGAAAAGTTTCAAAAACAATAGATTACATATGTAAAGGATCAATGGGCTAATCAAGATATGGAAGAGGACATGAGAGTGAAGTAGCTGTTTATCTTTGACCAAATTATGTAAGTTGGGATTTGAGAACGAAACTTTTTTTAAGGATAATAGAATGTGAAATCCAGATTTTCGATTAAAAAAATATAATAAATGTAATACTAATAATGGAATAAGGAATTTCAATTGTGTTAAGATTTGCTTATTTGTGCTATACAACCTAATGTAGACCCATATTGAAACAATTTTCATTTTGTATACAACTCTTTTGCTAATTCAATTATAATTTTGGTAACTAATTATTGGGTGAATATTTTAGCTAACTAAAGTAACCAAATTGTAGTACAATTCATGGGGGAAGTGTTATCTTATAGGAATTAGAGTTGTGAATTCTAGGGGCTATATTTGTACAAATAGGAGCATATACCAAAGCTTAAAATCATTGTATCTTTTTCTGAAAATTTCTAGAGCATCCTAATGGAGTGAGATCATTTGGTAGGGAGTTAGGCAATTTATTGAGTTTGGATATAATTTCTTAAGCTCTAATCTATTTCGATTATTCCATTTATTTTGTTTTAATAACCTCGTATCGTATGTTAGATTATCATTCCTAGGATATTTAATTTTATTAGAATTATGATTATAGTTCATAGGTTTTGATGGTTATTATTTGTTTAGAAAGTTGAAATATATTTCAATTAAGAATAATACTTTTCGAAAAAAAATATATTTTTTACATTAGGATTTTCGAATGTGTATTAAAATGGAATTATTTTCAGGTAAATTTTTATACAATAGGTTTTTGAAGAAAGGAAAATGACTAAAATGAGATAAAAGAAAAACGATTTTCGAAAATGTAAAAAGAAGATATTTTCTTTTCTTTTTAGTGAGAAGTATTTCTAAGGTTTATTTTATAGGTTAATAATGTTATATAATCTAGAGTGTTATTTATGACTTCTTTCATAAATAATTATAATCTTAAATACTCTAGTTTAAACAAAAAAATTACTTTTAAGAAATTTTGAAGAAAATAAGAAGGGGTTTTGGAAACAAATATTTTTTTTGTATTTGGACAACTTTTGGAAAACTTAAGATTAAGAAAGGTATTCTCATCCAATATTTAAAAAAAAAAAAAACTAACACCTTACCACTTGTATTCCATAGGTCTAGACGTTTTTTCATTTTATTACATATTAGAGAGTTATTGAAATGACGAAAAATTGAGTTTTGTAAATATTATTTTCTCAATTCTTTTTAAGAATAATCTTTCTAAATAATTTGTGCAATTTTTGAAAAGATAACCTTTATAAATATTTTTCGAATAATTATTTTGGACAGGAAAACTTTGTCAAATAAACGAAGTAAGTTGTTGATTTTGGTTTTTTTATTAGTGATATACTACCTAATCTACACCTTTATTGTATCTAAACATGTTTTCCACTTTGTACGCAATTCTTTTGCTAATTAATTTATAATTTTGTAACTAATTATTGGATGAATTTTCAGCTAACTAAAGTAACCAAATTCTAGTACAATTAATGGGAAAAATTGCTATTCTATCTAGGAATAGGAGTTGGAAACCCTGAGGACTGTGTTTGAATAAATAGGAGTCCATAGCTCCACCAAGGCTCAAAACATTGTTTCTCTTCCTGAAAATCTCTGGAGCATCCTAGTGGAGTGATTATCTCTGGAATTCAACTTATGGAACAATCACCACTAAAAATCGTGAACAGCAGGGACCAAAAGTTTCAAAGAGGATCGATTCCATATGCAAAAGGCCCAATGGACTAACTGAGATATGGATGACGACATAAGAGTGAAGTACCCGTTTCTATTTGACCAAACTACGTAGGTTTCGAGAACAAAACTTTTTGTAAGGAGATTAGAATGTGGAAACCCGGATCTCCCGTTAAATATCTTCCATTAAAAAAGAATATATGATAATTATAATATCGATAACTGACTAAAAAATTTCAATTGTGTTAATATTTTCCTATTGGTGCTATACAACCTAAACTAGACCCATATTCCCATATTGTATCTATAAACGTTTTCTAATTTGTATGCAACTCTTTTGCTAATTCATTTGTAATTTTGGTAACTAATTATTTGTGAATTTTTTGAGCAAATTAAAGTAATCAAATTTTAGTAAAATTCATTGGAAAAAAATTCTATCTTATAGGAATTGGAGCTGGAAACCCTCAGGGCTATGATTGTATAAATACAAAGCCCATACCAAGGCTTAAAATCATTGTTTCATTTGCTGAAAATTTCTGGAGCTTTCTAGAAGTGAGAGATCGTCCGATAGAGAGTTAGGCAATAATTTAGTTTGGATATAATCTTTTAAGCTCTACACTATTTTGATTATTCCGTTTATTTTGCTTTAATAATCTCGATATGTTAGTTTCTCAAGCCTAGAATATTTATATTTATTAGAGTTTTATGATTATAGTTCGTGGGTTTTGATGATTAGTATTTATTTAGAAAGTAAAAATTCATTTTCGAAGAAAAAAAAAATTATATAAGTGTTTTCAAAAGGGGATTAAATGTAATTATTTTCGGTATATTTTTACAGTGGTTTTCAAAAACAAAAAGGACAATGATTTTCGAAAAAGTAAAAGAAAAACGATTTTCAAAATACAATGATGTAGAAGCATGATATTTTCTTTTATCAATCACAATTATTTTGAAGGTTTATTTTATTAGTTAGTAATGTTATATAATCTATAGTATTATTTAAAAAAAAGGATTTAGGAAGAAATTAAGGTTATATGAGAAAAGTTCAAAGCCGAATGAACTGGAAGAAGAATTGCGCTGGTTTAAAATGTGGACATATGGAATTCAAGTGGAAGGAGAGTGTATAATTGACAATAAGAGTGATGCAATTTAGTAAAATTGTCTCTTATACACATCTCGATTCATAGGACCATTGTGGATTTGGAATCTAGTTGGAAAGCTACCATATTGGTTATCAAGAATGCATAATGCATTTCATGTATTATAATTGCAAAGTATATATCCGAGTAATGTAATTAAGTCTTACTGTTGGATGTAAGAGGAAATTCGACTTATGGAACAATAACCACCATGAATCATGAACCACAAAGAGGAAGAGTTTTAAAAAGGATAGATTTCATGTGTAAAGACTCGTATGTGGACTAACCAATATATGGAAGAGGACATGGGAGAGAAATACATGATTCTGTTTCACGAATTTATGCATGTTAATTTACGTATGTTTCGAGGATGAAACTTTTTATAAGAGACAGAGATTAGGTAGTATAGCACCAATAGGAAAACCAAAACCGACAATTAATTCAACTTATACACATCTACAATTGTATAAGAGAAACAATTGTTGTATAGCAAATAGGAACTTTGTTTTGGTTGGACAATAATTGTTTGGTGTAAGGTGTTTGTTTCAAAAGTTTAAGTCCTTGTCGGTTTTGGTTTTCCTATTGGTGCTATACTACCTAATCTAGATGCATATTATATCTGAAAACGTTTTCCACTTTGTATACAACTCTTTTGCTAATTCATTTATAATTTTTGTAACTAATTATTGGGTGAATTTTTTAGCAAATTAAAGTAGCCAAGTTGTTGTACTATTCATGTGGAAAATGCGATCTTATAGGAATTGGAGATGGGAACCCTAAGGATTATATTTGTGACAATAAATAGGAGCCCATACAAAGGCTTAAAATCATTGTATCTTTTTCTGAAATTTTCTAGAGTATCCTAGAGGAGAGATCATCCAGTAGAGACTTAGGCAATTTATTGAGTTTGGGAAATTTCTTAAGCTCTAATCTATTTCGATTATTCTGTTTATTTTAGTTTAGTAATCTTGCATGTTAGATTATCATGCCTAGAATATTTTATTTTTATTAGAATTATTATGATTATAGTTCATGGGTTTTGATAGTTAGTATTTGTTTAAAAAGTTAAAATATACAATCGAATAAGAAGAGCAGTTATCGGAAAAAATAGATTTTTATATAACGATTTTTCAAAGTTGATCAAATGTAATTATATTCGTGTATATTTTTATATAATATGCATTTTCCAAAAAGAGAATACGATTTCTTTTTAAAAACAAAAGCAAAAATGTATATTTTTAAAAAATGTAAAAGGAAGTTTTTTTTTTTTTTCCGCTGAGAATTATTTCGATGTTGAAAAAATGGGTCTAGTAATGTACTATCATCTATAGTGTTATTTAGAACTTTTAGCCTAAACAATTATTATCCTAAATACTCTAGTTTATGTGTAATTTTAAAAAAAAATTAATTCTAAGAAATTGTCTCTTATACACATCTAGATTTGGAAACTTATGCTTTCCTTGATTTTTTTTGACATAATTTTAGTAAGTATATATCGATTATAGTTCATGGGTTTTTATTGTATGTATTTGTTTTGAAAGTTGAGATTTATTTGCGAATAAGAAGAATAGCTTTTAAAAAAAAATTTTTTTTGGAGAATGACCTAATAGTCCGTTACATTTTAACACGCGCCTTTTGTAAAAACTATAGTTTACCATGACTTTTCATCAAATAGAAACAAAGAGGCTGTCTCTTATACACATTTAGATGTGTATAAGAGATAGCATATTAAGTCATTAGAATATAATGAACATAACAGATAGTTATATACAGTCTAAATGTGTGAATTACATTAATGTTTTTAAACTTAAATGACACTAGCCCAAAATTTCTCCCCCACCTGTCTCTAAAGACTTAAATGACACCACCTCCAACCAGTACCCCAAAATTCTCCCCTCTCATCACCACCCTATTCTCCTCGCTTGCCTCTTTTCCTTTAACCCCCTATTCCATGACCTAAATTATCTTATTTTTGGGATAATTTAGTGTTATAGGGTTATGTGATGCCAATTTTACCCCTATAGAATGCGACATATGATACGCATCTGACTTGTTTAAGAGAAGTATAAGGACTTGTTAAAATGGTATATTTGGAATTTGTGAGGGATGAAAATACGTCATTTTTAATGTAAGGAACTAAATATATACAAAAATAAAATGTGATGGCTATTAGGGCCATTTTCACATGTATTTTGATTTAAGGATTTTCAAAAGTGAATTAACTGTAATTATTTTTTATATATTTTTTAAAGCTTTTCGAAAAAGGAAGACAATTTTTGGAAAAAAACAAAAAGAAAAAGGATTTTCAAAAATTGTAAAAGGAAGAAACATTTTAGTGATAATTATTTTTTTTTTCCTGATTTTGAAAAAAAGAAGAAGGATTTTCAAAAAATATAAATGGAAGATATTTCTTTTATTTGCATGAGAATTATTTTGAAGGTTTAATTTATTGAATACTAATGTTATATAACCTATATAGATAATTTAAAGGGAATATGGGTCTAGTTTAGGTTGTTTTTGTAAAAGTATAAAGATTACTTTTAAGAAAATTTGAAGACAATAAGATGGGGTTTTAAAAACTTTTTCTTTTGTGGAATTTTGGAAATAACTTTAGTAAATATTTTCTGAAAGACATTTAGGTAATATTTTGTTGATAATTGTTTTGAAAGGCTCTAGTCTTGTATAAACGGTAAAACTACTTTTTAGAGTTTTTAAAATGACAAAAAATTGAGTTTTGTAAATATTATTTTCTCAATTCTTTTTAAGAAAAATCTTGGTAAATATTTTGTGCAATTTTTGAAAAGACACCTTTATTAATATCTTTTTGAATAATTATTTTAGACAAGAAGAAATACTTTTGTCAAATAAGCTAAGTTTGTTTCGAATATGTAATTAGTTTCTTTATTTTTTATATCAGATAAAAGGAATGTTTTTAAGAGTTTATTTTTTGAAACTTTTGAAAAGAATTTTGTTTAATATTTTCTGAATATATTAGTTTTGAAAAAGAAAAGTAAGAGGTATACTTTTTGTAAAAACAAGTTACATAAGTTGTCCAAGTATTTAGTTGGCACGTTTCTCTACATGTACTAGAGGTTTTTATATAAGGATTTTCGGTGACAATTGTTTTGAAGGTTTATTTTATCGGTTAGTAATGTTATATAATCTATATTATTATTTAGTGGAAAGGATTTAGAAAGAAGTTAAGGTTATATGAGAAAAGTTCTAAGCCATACGAATCAGAATAAGGATTGTGCAGGTTAAACACATGGACCCATGGAATTCAAATGGAAGGAGAGTGTATAACTAACAATGTCACACCCCAAACTTGGGACCATGACATGTCTCTACCTTTTGGCTGCCTAAACCTGCTACATGCTAGATGTGTATAAGAGACAATTTTAATGTGTATCTTAATGAACATGGACTAACAACAATAATAGTCCATCATTTATATCAAGGAACTACCTTATTAAATGACTCTTCGTTCTTAGTGAGAAAACAATAAACTAGTTCATGTCGAATCCACAATTTCTACCAACAGTCCTCTACTCGGTAACCATCACTTTCCTATGTTGCAAAAATGTTAAAATAATGGGGTGAGCAAACACTTTGCTCAGCAAGTGGGTCCCATTTCCTTTTATTGGATTGAGTACACAATAATATATACACTAGCATTCAGGCAATAATGCATCAGTCACACATTAATAACTCATACATTCAATGCACATTCAATCGGTTACCTCATGGTTCACATAGGTTAATCGGCTATTGGATTTCCAGGTCTAACTATTAGGAATCCGCTAGATAGGTCCCATTTCCTTTTATTGGATTGAGTACACAATAATATATACACTAGCAGAGCAATAATGCATCAGTCACACATTAATAACTCATACATTCAATGCATATTCAATTGGTTACCTCATGGTTCACATAGGTTAATCGGCTATTGGATTTTCAGGTCTAACTATTAGGAACCCGCTAGATAGGGCCGGTGATAGTAACATTGACATTGGCGGTAACATTGATATTGATGGTAACATTGACATTATAGTAACATTGACATTGGCAGTAACATTAACTAGCGGTGGCATTGATGAGAAGTAGTTCTCACTAAATAACATATGTTTTCCAATGAGTTTTACATATACACATGCACATTTGATCACAATTGTCGCATCTAGTCATATTCTCACATACATTTAACATTCGATTATATTTATAATAGAGATATTCCACATACATCACTTATTAGGCATACTCAATCCGATTTGCATATAATAAAATACTTTTAAACAATTAATCAGTAGTAAAACATTTAAAAACGATAAAAGGAAACGAGAACCACTTATCTCGTGTTTGATTACTAATAGTCAAGTAAATTTTAGGAATCCAACATCTCGTTTAATGTCTTTTCCTATTAACATATTAGACAAAATTTAACCCCGTTTATACAATTAGAAATACATAAGAACATTAAGTTTTCAAATCTTTAAATAAACTCAAAACCTTGAATTCCTATAACTGCTTTATTTTCCTAAATAAAACTCACCGACTAACTAAAGCCAAAACATTAGACAAGTTAACCACATAATTATGTTCCTGTTTTATCTCTATTTGCTTTAACAACTTACGAGGCATAGGCATAAATCTATTTTCTTTTCCAGCAAGTAAGTCATAGTAACAAGTCCTTATACTTCCTACTAGATCAAAGATCACTCCTAAAGTCGTAACCCATAGCTGGCATACAGCCTTTGTATCTTCTCTTTTTTTTTTTAATTTCTTTCTTTGCCAATAAAACAAATATTACCTTTCTTGTTCTGTCTGCGTACTATAAAAAAGATGTGTACTAAGAGACAGGGTTACTTTAGTTTGCTGAGATGTTCATCCAATAATTAGTCTCTTATTTGTTAGATGTGTATAATCTCTTATACACATCTAGATGTGTATAAATGCTAGCAGATTTTGTGCAAAGGAATTAGCGGCAATTAAGGCCAGCAGATTTTATGCCTTGTTTTATGCTTTTACACTTTGATAGCTTATTTTCTGCATTCATTTTCTGCACTTAAGTATAAGACAGATTTGTATATATATGGTAGTATTTATATTCTTTCCTTGTATTAGGATATGCTAATGTATGACAGATTTGTATATGATAGTTTAGCTAATTTAGGGCTGATTATTAGCTTATCGCCTTGTCTAGATGTGTATAAGAGACAGGGTAAACAGTGGTAAAAAAATTATTTTGTTCAAAATCTCTTAGATTGTCATGGTATCGAGCAAGGTTTCTAAGATCTCTTTTTCCTTGTTTCAATTCTCAATCCTAGTAGAGTCCCTTGTCCTTGTTTATTCTTAATCAATTTTTCTTATTCTATCAAGATTTTTACTTTAGTTTTATGAATCTTTGGGCTGAATATACTGATATAGTCTATGCTAATTTACCCCCTGAAGGTCTTAGTTCTGTTCAATTGGTCCATGAAACTACTAAAAAGGATCAATTTCTTAGGGGTGAAACTTAGATTTGAATTTGAAAGCACCAGTCTAGTCTTATGATTTCCAGGAACTGTTCCTTTTGAATGTCTTTAGTAATACATGGGTCTCTTATTATTAGTAATGTGTATATTAGACCATGGAACAACAAAGATCTACTTCAGTTCCAATGTATAAGATGTAGCACAAGGCAAGCCAAAAGGTAGAGACTTGAGCACTATTAAATGTTTTTGTTGCAAGGGGTTTGGACATTATGCCTCAAATTGTTCAAAAAGTTCTGTAACTATTGTAAAAAAGCTGTCTCTTATACATTCTAGATGTGTCCTAGAGACCAGGATCAAACGACATATACAAAGGTCCGTTGGTTCTTCTAGTACTGGTAATTCTGCGAACATAGCATGTCTGTGCTTATACTACATCCTGCTAACCTGTAACTCCTGAAATGATCCGCACAAATGATCATTTCTGCATTCTCTGCCTTAGGACTCTCAGGTATACCTTTCTCAATGTGTCTAAGAGACGGAAATCTTAAGATCTATACAGCTGATGGGAACCCTTTACCTATCACAGCCACTGGTGACATTTCTCCTTCTCTAACTAACGCTTTTGTCTCTCCTAGCCTTACAAATAATCTTATTTCTATTGGTCAGTTGGTTGACGATAATTATAAAGTGGAATTTTCTAAATCTGGTTGTATTGTGCAGGATCAACAATCAGGGAAGATGATTGCAAGGGGGCCTAAAGTAGGACGTCTTTTCCCTCTTCCATTTCCTATGTCTCCATGTTTCTCTTTGCCATCTATCACTTGTAATTCAGAAAATGAATGCAGAAAATAAGCTATCAAAGCTGTAAAAAGCATAAAAGTTATTCATCTAGATCTGCTAACTCGACAATGTGCTAATGTATCTGTTAATGCCAATCTCAAGAGATTTTGAACAAAACAATCTGCCCTCCTCTGGAGTAGAATTCTTACCATATATACTCAGGTACCAAATGATAGTTCGATCTTTTGATTTGATACATAGTGATGTGTGGGGTATGCACTTACTTCTCATGCTAATTACAAGTACTTTGTCACTTTTATTGATGATTATAGTCGTTTCACATGGATCTATTTTCTCCATTCTAAAGATGAAGTACAAATCTGTCATACAGCTTTTCTATGCACATATTCAAAATCAATTTTCTGCAAATCAAAATTCTTCGCTCCGACAATGGGGGTGAAAAATGAATGCAGAAAATAAGCTATCAAAGCTGTAAAAAGCATAAAACAAGGCATAAAATCTGCTGGCCTTGCATCTACACTTGTATAATGGATTTGCACAAATGCACGCTAGCATTTGATTCCAGCTAATTCCTTTGACATCCCCCCTCTCTAGTGCCTCTCGGTTTGGTGTGAAGCTCTATCCACTGTTGTACACCTCATTAACAGGTTGCCTTCTTCCTCATTGAACCCATGTCTCTCCTTTCACTCGATTATTTGGTCGCACTCCAAATTATTCTAATCTTCGTACCTTTGGTTGTGTGTGTTTTGTACATCTTCCTGCCCATGAACGCACAAAACTCACACCTCAATCAGTTCAATGTGCATTTCTAGGGTATTCAATTATACCAAAAGGTTTTCTTTGTTATGATCCTCATCTAAATCGTATTCGGATATCTAGAAATGTGACATTTTTGAAAATTAATATTTTTTGCTAATCATCATGATCCTGTTTCTTCGTCATTCTCTGTTTTACGGTGTTTACCAACTCTTCGTAGATTCTCGTACCTTCTAAACCTCTCTTGGTGTATCACGCAAGTCCAACACATTAGATCGACTTCTACATCTCACAGCCCTCCAACTCATTCCTTGACTGCTGATTCTGTTCCAACAGCCACACTTGCTCCTCTTAGACGCGGTACTCGGGTTCATAAACCACCGATAGGTATGGCTTCACCCTCCTCTCTCTTTGGGGAGCATCTCCAGATCTGTCTCTTATACACATCTCATATAAATGAGCCATGGAGCATGAGTGTTGGCGACAAGCTATTGACGAATTTCCGCACTTGAAGAAAATCGACTTGGGATGTTGTTTCATGTCTCCCCTCTGTGAAACCCCTTGGAAGTAAGCTTGTGTTTTCTATAAAGTTTCGACCTGATGGATCCATAGTCTCTTATACACATCTAGATGTGTATAAGAGACTTTTTTGAACAATTTGAGGCATAATGTCCAAATCTGTCATACAGCTAGCATATCCTAATACAAGGAAAGTCCTATCTCTTATACCATATATATACAAATCATGGTCTCTACATCAAATGGATATTAAGAATGCATTCTCTAGATGTGTATAAGAGAGGAAGTTTACATAACGGTTCCACGACATATGACCTACTTCTCACCTACTACCGTTTGTAAACTAAAACGTTCTTTACCTGCCCTCCTTTTTTGAACAATTTGAGGCATAATGTCCAAACCTCAAGTCTCTACCTTTTGGCAAGCCTTGTGCATGCTCTATCTCCATCTCCATCTATCAGCAGTATCCGTCGCATCACCTGCTTCAAGTACAAGACTCCGTTTCCAAGTCTTCTACTGAGGCAGAGTATCGGGCCATGTCTGCTGCATGCTCTGAGATCACTTGGCTACGTGGTCTTCTTGCAGAGCTTGGTTTCTCACAAGCTCAACCTACTCCCTTACATGCGGACAACACTAGTGCGATCCAAATTGCAGCCAACCCAGTCTATCACGAACGGACGAAGCACATAGAGGTGGACTGTCATTCCATCCGGAAGGCATATGATCATCAAGTTATACACTCTGCCACATATATCCACTACTCTACAGATTGCAGATCTCTTTACCAAATCTGTGACACGTCGGCGCCATAATTTCCTTGTTAGCAAATTGATGCTGTAGATTTACCCGCATCAATTTGAGGGGATGTCAAAGGAATTAGTGGAATCAAATGCTAGCACATTTTGTGCAAAGGAATTAATGGCAAGTAAGGCCAAAGCAGATTTTATGCCTTGTTTTATGCTTTTACACTTTGATAGCTTATTTTCTGCAAAACTGCACACACTAAAATGCTTTACAACCACCCACTTATAAGCGCACTAAAGCAAATTACATTCTCTTATATTTTTAGTTACTATTCCAACAAACTTCCAGTGAAACCTTAGATAAGCTTAAATAATGCATTAAATCCTAGTAACACGATAATCATATAAAAGCTAAAGACGGAATATTAATTAGACACATTAATTACCTTTATCGTGTCGTAAAGAAGCCCTATGAATCTCTTCCTCCTGTCCATTCTCCTAAATGCCTAACCCTAATCTCACATATAATATAAGCCATTAGTGGTTTAGCCCTCTTATTAATGTACCCACTAAAGTCGTTACTAAAAGAGTTTCAAATATTACAATCTAAGTCCCTTTAAATTACTAAGTTAGCCCTTAACCCATAAAACTTGTTTTGACATTAATAAGACCTTTTCAATATTACAAGTAAACCCACCACCAAAAATTCTTAGGTTTTACCAACAAAGCCAATGATACGATTTTGTAAAAATGGAAGGATAAGCTCTCGATTCATAAGACCATTGAGGATTTGGAATGAGTTGGATGGTTTGGCACTTAAGTTATCAAGACTACTAAATGTTTTTCATTTATTGTACTCCAAAGTTATGTTTTAAGTCTTACCATTGGACGCTGGAGGAAATTCTACTTATGGAACAATCACCACTAAGAATGAAGAGTTTCAAAGAGGATAGATTCCATATGTAAAGACTCATTGGACTAACCAAGATATTGAAGAGGACCTGAGAGTGAAGTATTTGTTTTGTCACTGTCTCTTTCACCAATTCACGTATGTTTCGAGGATTAAACTTTTTATGAGGAGGGTAAAAATGTGAAAACTAGAATTTTTGGTTAAAAAATCTAATAATTATAATAATGATAATTGATTAAGGAATTTCAATCGGGTTATGATTACTATGTTTTGGTTGGACAATAATTGCTTCTTGTTGGATGTTTAAATGAGAAGTCTAAGTCCTTGTTCGTTTTGGTTTTCATATTGTCTCTATACTACCCAAACTAGTCCCGTATTGTATCTAAAAACGTTTTCCACTTTGTATTCAACTCTGTTGTTAATTCATTTGTAATTTTCGTAACTAATTATTGGGTGAACTTTTCAGCAAACTAAAGTAACCAAATTATAGTACAATTCATGAGGAAAAAAATGCCATCTTATAGGAATTGGGGTTGGGAACCCACAGTTCTTTGTTTGTATAAACAGGATCCTTTACCAGGCTTAAAATCATAATTTCATTTGCTGAAAATTTTAGGAGCATCACAGCCATGGTATAATTTCTTACCCAAGACCTCCAAACTATTTTGATTATTCCATTTATTTTTGTTTTATTAATCTCGCATGTTAGATTTTCATTCCTAGAATATTTATAGTTATTAAAATTACCCTTATCACATCTACACTGTTCAATAGAAGAGATGGTTAGTTTTTGTTTAGAAAGTTGAAATATAATTTCCAATAAGAAGAATAGTTTTCGAAATAATTCTATTTTTTATATAAGGATATTTGAAAGTTGAATAAATGTAATTATTTCGTGTATATTTTTTTTTTATAAGAGGTTCGAAAAAAACAAAGAAACAATTTTTGAAAAAAATAAAAGAAAAATGATTTTCAGAAAATGTAAAATTAAGATATTTTCTTTTATTTTTTGTGAGAATTATTTTGAAGGTTTATTTTATGGGTTAGTAATGTTGTATAAAGTAAAACGATTAATTTTATGAAATTTTGAAGAAAATAATAGTCTAGAAGGGGATTTTGGAAACCTATTCTTTTTTGGAATTTTTTGAAATAGCTTTAGCAAATATTTTCCAATTATAGTTTGTGGGTTTGATTGTTAGTTTTTTGTCTTTTACATTCAAAATGATGCATTTTCGACTCTTACAAATTTAAACGCACCATTTTGGTCCTCGGTAGAATTACATGCATATTTTAGCCTTAAATACTCACATGCATATTATATATTGCATTTTTTAGAGGTAAAGTTAGCCACACACAATTTTTAAAGCCTAAATGACACTATCTGAAACCACCTCCAACCACCACTCCAAAATTCTCACCCATCATCACCATCATATTCCCCTCGCCACCTCTTACTCTAGGAGCTTGCCCCTTCAAAATGTGACATGTGATACGCATATGACTATAGCAGGCCAAAATGTGCATGTAATTGTGTATAATGGACCAAATATGGTATGTTTAAAATTTGTGTGGGACGAAAATTCATTATTTTCAATTTAAGGGATAACTAAGTACTTGGTCAAAAATAAAATGTGAGGGACTATTAAGGTCATTTTCACATATATTTTGATATAACTATTCTCGAAAGTGGATTAAAGGTAATTATTTTCGGTATTATTTTTGTATAAGTGCTTTTCGGAAATAGGAAAACGATTTTTGAAAAAAAAAAAGAAAATGGATTTTCAAAAAAAAAGTAAAAGGAAGATATTTTCTACACTTTTGGATGAGAATTATTTCAAAGCTCTATTTTATGGATTACTAATGTTATATAATCTATAGCGATATTTAGAATTTTTATGCTTAATTAATAATTATCTTGAATACTCTAGTTTTTGTAAAAAGCAAGAAGATTAGTTTTAAGAAATTTTGAAGAAAATAAGAAGGGGTTTTTGGAAACTTATTCATTTTAAAAATTTTTGGAAATAACTTCAGTAAATATTTTCTGAAGGACATCTTATTATATATAAGCTGTCTCTTAGTACACATCTAGATGTGTAGTTTCGTATAAACGGTAAAACAACTTTTTAGAGTTTTTGAAAAAATGATACACATCTAGAGTTTGTAAATATTATTTTCTCAATTCTTTTTAAGAAAAATCTTAAGAGATATTTTGGGCAACTTTTGAAAACACACCTTTAGTAATATTTTTTGAATAATTATTTTAGGCAAGAAATACTTTTGTCAAATAAACTATCATTGTGTTTGGATGGGTGGATTTGATTTGAAGGATTTGAAATGCTTGAATTTGAATTGGGTAGATTTGAAAGGACATGTAATTTGAGTGAATTTATTTTAAATTCACTCATTTAACCATTAAAATCACACTCCCATTATGTTAGTGGATTTCAAATTCACAACTAAATAAATTACCTTGTTTGGATAACTTATTATATATTAGGTTTTCAAATCAAATCCACCCAAATCTCTGTATCCAAACACAATGTAAGTTTTGATATGTAATTAGTTTCTTTATTTTTTATATAAGCTAAAAGGAATGTTTTTAAGAGTTTATTTTCTGAAACTTTTGCAAAGATTTTTGTTTGAAATATTTTCTGAGTGTACTAGTTTTGAAAAAATAAAAAATAAAAGTAAGAGTAATACTTTTTGTAAAATAAGTTACGTAAGTTTTTTCTATGTATATAGTTGGCATGATTTTCTATATGTACGAGAGGGTAGAATTTTTGAATCAATGGATTTTCTCATATGGGTGGTCAATCTGAGGGACTATCCAAACATTGTAGGATATGTTACAAGCTTGTGACACGATCCGCCCATTTTGACGAAAAGGTTTGGCCCAAAATAAAAGTAAGTCCAAATGATTGGCTCAGAAGATACAGGAACATTCTAGGATAAGAGACAGAATTTACTTAAGAAAATTGGACTCTCCGAATATTCTGAAGGAATATTCTTTGTATAGAATTTTCTGAATCATGTAGATTTGGAATATTCTCTGAAGGAAGACTTCGAGTAGCTTCGCACGAACTCTCGGTAGTAGTTCGTCAATCCAAGGAATGATCGCAGTTCTAGAATTTTCTTGGTAGGGGTATTTCCAGGGGCCACTTTATACACATCTAGATGTGTGTGGAGAATCTCTGTCTCTTATACACAACCCGCGACGCTGTTGAGGATGCAACGACGCATTGACGGGGTCGAGTCCAGGACAAAGACTTTAGGGAGAAATGCAGGGTGCCTTGAATGTCTGCGGTAGATGGTTTGGCCCAGAGGTCCGAAAGTCCTGGAGGCAGAATTGGTATCCATCAAAGACGAGATTGCGGCCATACGTATGGAGCAAGACCAAGTTGCTACTATGCGGGAAGAGTTTGAGGCATTCAAGACAGAACTGATTGCCTTGAGAGGAGCGGTTGCCGGCGGGACGGTGATGCTAGAGCCTACACCCCGATCAGACGCTCCAAAGCCCAAGGAGTTCAATGGACATAGGGAGGCCAAGGTAGTGGACAACTTCTTGTGTATCCATGAAGCAGTATTTCCGAAATGCAGGAATTCGGATCGATGAGCAAAAGGTAAATTTTGCCTCATCATACTTGACGGATTATGCTTTACTATGGTGGCGCGCAGAGTGACAATCGTAGTGGCACCGCCATTACTACTTGGGATCAATTTGTGGACGAATTTCAGCCTACTTCTATCCTCAATATGCAGAGAGGACGCGTGCAAAACCTATCCGTCTTGATTAAACTTTCCTAGGAATAACTGGAGCCGCTGTCTCTTATACAATTGATGCCGCAAATTCAAAGTATGAGCGAGGAGGATGCCTTTTTCCGGTCTATGGATGCGGAGAGTTCGAGGCCAACTCTGTCCAGTTCTGCATCAGCGAATCGGGGGTCCCGGTCGCTCACAATTGTTCGGTGGCCCGCCCACTTTACTTTATGGCATGCTTCATTAATTCCCGCCTTAAGCTTCCTCAGCTGGTGGTCCACACAGACGCGAGAATGTCCTTCAAAAGCAAAATTAGCAGCCATGGCTATGGAAGAAGAGAAAGCAGAGGAAAAGCAATTGGGTTCGCTGCGGATCCTAAATACCATCAAAGTGAAGAAGTCGCAAAAGAATAGGGGCTAGATATTCGCCGATGTGGAAATAGCGGGCCACAAGCTGAGCGCTCTAGTGGACATTGGAGTATACCGACTTTTTCATCTCGATATAGCCGAGGCCGCCAAGAAACTCAACCTTCAAGTGGGGAAAGGCCCTGTCACTTTGAAGACATGTAGATACCAAGGAGGTCCCTGTCCATGGGTTGGCAAGCAGATGGATGTAAGAGTCAGAATTGAAGGGCAAGACTTCACTTGAGGTACCACCTTGATGATTATGATGTTGTGATAGGACTTGACTTCCTTGATCGTATTAGTGCCATGCTGCTTCCCTTCGCCGACTGTATATGCATTCTGGATTCTCAATACCAATGCGTGGTACCTCTAAAGAGGGAGTTTGGAAGGGATCACAAGACCCTATCTGCCATCCAAATATGCTGTTGAAACGAGGAGAGCCAACCTTCCTCGCGACCCTGAAGGTAGATAAGGGAGATAACCAAAGGGAGGTACCTGAGGTGGTTGCGGCAGTACTGGAGGAGTTCAAGAGTGTGATGCATGCAGAGCTGCCGAAGGAATTGCCTCCTAAGAGAGAAGTAGACCACGAGATCGAGTTGATCCCCACCAGATGTGATCAAGATACGGTGCCTATGAGTTCCTCGTCATGCCTTTCGGCTTGACCAATGCCCCAGCGACCTTCTGCACGTTGATGAACAAGGTACTTCGAGAGTTTCTCGATAAATTTGTGGTAGTATACTTTGAGCACATCCAACACTTGAGGAAGGTGTTTAGAGTGCTTAAGGAGAACCTACCGCAGCATTCCTGCATTTCTCCCCTAATACTGCTCCATGGTCCACAGGAAGTTGTCCACGTCCTTGGGTCGACAGACTGCATTGAACTCCTTGGGCCTGTCTCTTATACACATCTAGATGTGTGGAGCAACTCCTTCTCATGAAAAAGTCGATGCCTTTCCTGTCCTTTAGCAACTCTAGCTTGTGGCCCGCTATTTCCACATCGCTACTAGACAGAGATTGTACACATCTAGACTGTCTCTTAGACAGCATCTAGATGTGTATAAGAAACAAGATCAGCCCAAACAAGCGAGGGTGGCAGGACTTTTTGGCAGAGTCTGACTATGTACTGGAGTACAAGCCTGGGAGGGTCAACTCTGCTGCTGACGTCTTGAGCCGAAAGACGATACTTGCGGCCACTAGCCAACTTGAGAGTCTGTTGCCCGACAGGATCAAAGAGGATTGAAACACGATGCAGCTGCTAGGAGCCTTCTCGAATATGCCAAGGAGGGGAAGACTCGAAGGTTTTGGCTTGAGGAAGAGTTGCTCTACACGAAAGGGCGACGCCTCTGCGTGCCACACTATGGGAACTTAAGGCGGGAATTAATGAAAGAGTGCCACGACTCAAAGTGGGCGGGCCACCCAGGGATGCACCGTACCTTGGCGCTGATGCAGAACGGATACTATTGGCCTCGAATGAGAGACGACGTGGAGACTTATGTTCGAACTTGCTTAGTATGTGTGGCTGGAGCCTTTGCCCATTCTAGAGAGACCATGGGAAAGTGTCTCAATGGACTTTATAGTTGGCCTCCCAAAATTTGAGGGATGCCAAACCATCATGGTGGTAGTCGACAGGTTCTCGAAGTATGGAACTTTCATAGCCGCTTCCAAGGAATATTCTTTCTAGAGAAGCAGTTCCAAATCTACATGATTCATATCAGAATTCTATTGGGGAGTCCCCAATACAGATGTGTGAAGAGATCGGCCTAACACACACCGTAAGTTCGACAGAGTTGTTTGAACCACTGGGTTGGAGCTCAACATGTCAACAGCATAACACCCCTTACGCTATCTTATGGGCAAACAGTCTCCTAACTCCACTATTGGAGCTATACTTGAGGCATTATGTGAGTTCAACCCAACAAAGCTTATGCAACTGCTTGATGATGCCCAATTCTCGTTTAACTTGCAGGTGAACGAGTCTACAGGGAAAAGTCAAGTTTATCGAGAAACTCTCGAAGTACCTTGTTCATCTTACGTGCAGCTTTTTGTAGGGATGCCCTTGTCAAGCCGAAAGGGGCTGATGAGAAGAGACGATTCCTTGAGTTTGAGGAAGGCGACCTTGTGTTAGTCAAGATGCACTCCATACTTAGATATCAAAAGGTGCATAAGGGACTACTTCGAAGGTATGAAGGCCCGTTCAAAGTACTAAGACGAGTAGGGAAGGTGGCGTACAAGGTGGAACTCCCTTTGAAACTAAAACTTCATCCGGTATTCCATGTGAGCTTGTTGAAGCCATACCACGGGGACGAGGAAGACCCCAACCGCGGACTGTCACAACGGGCACCTATGAGAGCAAAGACCTCGTCTTGATCATGAGGTGGATTGCATACTAAAGGTACGAGAGGTACGCAAACGGTATTCATAAGAGCCCAGGATCGAATACAAGGTACGATGGAAAGGTTTGCCCAAAAGCAAGAATAGTTGGGAGCCGAGGCCCTTTGGCGCTTTAAGAAGCATTGACGCATTCAATACTGCCAAAGCCTACGTCCAACGTTGCCAGAATAGGTGGGGGAGAATGACACGATCCGCCCATTTTGACGAAGAGATTTGGCCCAAAATAAAAGTAAGTCCAAATGATTGGTCCAGAAGATAAAGGAATATTCTAGAATTCTTTAGAATTTCCTTAAGTAACATTGGACTCTCCAGAATATTCTAGAAGGAATATTCTTTGTATAGAATTCTCTAGAATCATGTAGATTTGGAATATTCTCTAGAAGGAATATTCTTCGTATAAATTCTCTAAAATCTTGTAGATTTGTATCTAATTTGGTAGGTTAGAATTTTCTCTTACAAGTATAAAAAGGGCCAACCCTCATTTGTAACACACCCTGAAGTTGAGCAATTGAATATCCTGTCGGACAACAGACTCTCAAGTCTCTCTATTGTTGATGTGAGAAATCTTGATTTAGGTGAAACCTAAGTCCGCACGGTTGGGAGCACTAAAAGAGTGAGCCCGTGACACTTGCGTATTGGATTTCGACTCTCGAAGTACCTTGTTCATCAACGTGCAGAAGGTCACAATGTGTCCAATACTGCTCTTATGGACATGCTTGTGTCTCCACCTCATTAGAATGAGGTTGGAGAGAAATGTCCAAACCTGGTTTAGTGGAAGGACATAGAAAGAAATTAAGAATATATGAGAAAAGTTTAGAGCTGCACAAATTGGAATGGGAATAGGGCTAGTTTGAAATGTGGACCCATGGAGAGTCTGAGAGTATATCTCCGCTATATTAGAATGAGGTTGAAGAGAAATATATTTCTAAACTCGGTTTGGTGGAAGGACTTAGAATGAAATTAAGAATATATGAGAAAAGTTTAGAGCCGCACAAACTGAAATAAGATAGGGCTAGTTTGAAACGTGGACCCACGGAACGGTTTGTTAAGTTAGAGATTAAGAGAGAAAGACCCTTTGAAAAAATTGAATATTTCATTATCTTATCAGAGCAGCTATATATACAAATAATATGGCCTTTCGAGCCTTAGTACATCTACGTAGTACAATTACTGTCTAGTATAACTTTAAACACTATATACTAATTCTAACACTCCCTCTCATGTGTATAAGAGACAGGTTTAATGCACTGTTCACCAATATTGTTCATAGATGTGTATAAGAGACAGCTCCAATTCCTATAAGATAATATTTCATTTGAGTTGGCAAAATTAGTGGCAATACACCCTGACAAAATCTTCTCTCCTATAATGTGTATAAGAGACAGGCCTTATATATAATTGTATAGTCCAGTATTCCTTGTGAAGACCACGCATAGGCAGCTTGATTATCATAGATCAACTTCATCCGCCCAACCTCTCAAATTTCACTCCGCACCGTAAAATGGGACAACCATAGATAGTTACACTGCATGATCCTGTCGACTACCACCATTTTTTCATCTTCTTAGTAGCTTTTTGTAGGGATGCCCTTCTTTAATGTATTTTAGAATCCGAATTGCAACATCCCAATGGCTATCACATAGAGATTGTTGGAATTGACTAACTACACACAACCAACGAGATATATGGCCGAGTGATAGCGAGGTAGTTAAGCTTTCTAACTAAACGTCAGTATCTTCTTAGATCTGTAAGAGACTCTCCCTAACTTGGTAAAAGCTTAACAATTGAGTGTTAGGGGAATAGCACCTATAACGTTTCTAAAGTTGTAAGCACCCCAAGAAGATGCATTTAATAGATTTGCTGGAAAGCTTGTCCCATCCAAGTGTATGATTATGAACGCACAAACAAGTGCAACCAAAAATGCGAGGAGGCAAGATAATCTTAAAACATATGATATAAGATAGCGTAAGGGTGTTATGTCAGAGATGTGTATAAGAGACAGGGATAGTGATAATGCTAGTGAATATTTCTCTGAACCATTTGCTAAATTTGTCTTCTCGGCTCATTCTTCATCAATCATGGAGTTAACAGACTGTTTCAATGAGAGATGGTTTTTACGTTCCGCAACTCCATTTTGTTGAGCTGTGTGTGCACAGGAAGATTGATGAAGAATGACACGAGAAGACAAATTTAGCAAATGGTTCAGAGAAATATTCACTAGCATTATCACTATCCAATACTTTAATAGAAACACTAAATTGAGTATGAATTTCAGCACAAAAATTTTGAAAATTATTGAACAACTCTGAACAATTTTTCATTAAGAACAATCACGTGTATCGAGAATAATCATCAATAAAAAGTTACAAAGTATTGAAATCCTAAAATATATTTTCACGACTTTTTGACAATCGAACTTTTTATTATAGATAATTCAGAACTTTAGCTTAATGTTTAGGGCTCATTTTCAAAGAGTTTCAAGAGTGCTTTCCAAATTGACATGACTCATAATTTAAAAAAGAAAGTTGAGATAGATTTGGGATCATGCAATGTAGTTTTGACAAACTAGGATGACCTAAACAGTTAAGCTAAAGTTCTGGGGCATCAATGAAAATGAAGGCAACTGGAGATGTAGGCTTGTTTAGATAATAAAGCCCGTTAGACTCACGCCCTGTGCCAATCATCCGGCTTGCACTCCAATCTTGTATAAAAACTGAATCATATACACATCTTGTTCATTTTCATTGGCACCCTTTATTATCTTTACAAACATAAATGAGATTAAAAGGACATTTAAATATATAAAGGATAGAAGAACTTTAGCTTAGGACTGGATTGATCTAGACCAATGCTCTTTGGTCATCTGATTTAGAGTCTCTTATGATTAACACAAGCAAGAGAGGTAACATGGTGAGTGCGGCTCTAAACTCCTTCCACCAAACCTTAGTTTAGAAATAGGTATGGAGGCTGAAGTAATTTCAAAAGTAGAGCAGATGGTGGGCCATGAACAATATTGGTGAACAGTGCACTAAACTCTTATCAATCAATAGTGTTGGTGAACAGTACCATGAACATCATCGATGAACAGTGTTGATGAACAATGCCGGAGAACCTAGGCACACAGCTGATGAACAGTGCCGTGAACAGTGATGAACAGTATGTGATATAGTACCTGCGATTTATTAATGAGATCTAATACGATATAATGGGTAGATCTAGACTCAATTACGGATAGGAGGCACTATTGTATCAAAAATCACAAAGGAAGAAAGGAAAACACTGTTGGATAATAAAGAAGGTACAACGGTGGCGGGGCGGCTAGGTTTTGCTCATCTAGGGTTTTGCTCCCCTGATACCAAGTTAAGTTAGATATTAAGATAAAAAGGCCCTTTGTATAATATTATTCACTATCTATGAGAGCACTTGTATATACAAAGAATAAGGGCCTTCAAACCTTAGTACAACTATATAGGACTACTATTGTGTAGTACAATATATACAATACTATATACTATTCTAACATAATTCTTTACTATACAATACTATATACTATTCTAACATAATTCAAGTAGAAAGAGGTGTATCTTAAGGTGTCTTTGACAAAGGGAGTGATACGATTTAGTAAACATGGATGGATAAGCTCTCGATTCATATGACCAATGAGGATTTGGAATAAGTTGGATAAACTAGCATATTGGTTAGTTTTGGTTCCTAAGTTATCAAGAGTGCATAATGTATTTCATGTATTGTAACTGCGAAGTATATATCATACCTGAATAATGTGATTAAGTCTTACCGTTGGACGTTTGAGGGAATTCAACTTATGGTGCAATCACCCCACTAAGAATCATGAATCACAAGGACGAAGAGTTTTAAAAGAGGTTAGATTCCACATATAAAGGATCAATGGACTGACCTTGATATAGATGAGGACATGAGAGTGAAGTACTGTTTCTCTTGACCAAATTACGCAAGGTCCAAAGATGAAACTTTTAAGGAGAGTAAAATTTGCTTACAACTTTAGAAACGTTATGAATGCTATTCCCCTAACTAATCAATTGTTAAGTTTTCAGGTCAAACTCGGCCGAGTCAAATTACCTGAATCTTATACAAAGATATTAACTTATAGGAATTGGAGTTAGGAACCCATAGGAATATGTTTGTATAAATAAGAGCCCATGCCAAGGTGCTTAAAATCATTATTTGCTTTTGATGACAATTTCTAGAGCATCCAAAGAGATTATCTGCCCTAGTTAGTCAATTTCTTGAGCTTGGGTATAATTTCTTACCCTCTAAACTATTTCGATTATTCCATTCATTTTGTTTTAATAGTCTCATATGTTTTAAGATTATCATGCCTAAAACACTTATACTTATTCTTATACACATGAGTATGTATAAGAGACTTATGATGGTTAAGCTAACCACTAGAAAGTTGATCTCTCATTGAAACAGTCTGCACTCTAGTATTCAAAAAATATATTTTTATATAATGATTTTCATAAGGGATTAAATGTAATTATTTTCGGTATACGTTTATATAAGAGGTTTTGAGAAAAAGAAAACCACTTTCAAAAAAAATAGAAAAAGGATTTTCAAAACTCTTCCTGTTAAAAAAATGAACATGTGATGAGCAAGCAATTTTCTATCCAAAATACTAAAAGATGTGTCTGGGGACAAATTTTACGTGGTTCCATTATGAGAGACAAATTTTCATCATTTCAAAACGAGGACTAATAAAATAATAACCACATTTGTGAGGGACTAATTGTACAAATTTCCCTATTTCAGTATTTGTATATTATTTTCTCAATTCTTTTAAGAATAATCCCTTTAGGAAAGTTTTGTGCAATCTCTTGTACAATCAAACTTGTTCTATGTTACACGTACAGTACATACTCTTACCTCAATTATACTGAAGTAATTATCAGTTAATTGGACAAACTGATTGTATAGATACTTGTGTCTATGATAAGGCCTCATATTTCAGGAAGCAGCATCCCACTTAGTTGACAGTGTATGTGTTTATCGAGGCGGCTATGTAGTTGAGGTTTGTTTCTAAAATTCTTTTAATTCTTGTCAAAAATAATTATTGAAAAATATATTTATACAAGGGTCAATGACTTCAATAGTCCCTGAACGTTTAGTAATGATTGTACTTGGTCCCTCAATTTTTAAAAGTGTATATCAAATCCTTCATGGTACTGTTCACCATCTCCTTGATTAGATAGTATATATAGATCAATAAAGGAGATATATAAGGATGTGGTTACAAATGTGAAAACACCAGAAGGGTTGATACGAGAATTCCCTATAAATATAGGTTTACACCAAGGTTCAGTTTTAAGTCCTTATCTATTTGCATTGGTCATAGATGAACTTACAAGACACATACAGGAGGAAATACCATGGTGTATGTTATTTGCAGATGACATTATATTAGTAGATGAAACAAAAGATGGGTTTAATGCTCAACTCGAAGTTTGGAGATACACATCTTGAGGCAGAAGGGTTTAGAAGTAGTAAATCAAACTAGTAATATATGATGTTAGAATATCTATAATATGTAACGTAGGAATGGAATTGTGGTTAGTATCGGTGATCAAGACATACCCATAAGTAAAAATTTTAAGTATTTAGGATCAATTTTTCAAAATGATGGTGGTATAGATCGAAATGTTACACATCGGATACAAGCGGGTTGGACTAAATGAAGAATGGCATTGGGAATATTTTGCGATCGCGAAATTCCTTTACGACTTAAGGGTAAATTCTATAGAACGGCAATTAGGCCATGCTTTATGGATCCGAGTGTTGGGCAGTGAATTACACACATGAGCAAAAGATAAGAGTAGGAGAAATGCAAATGTTAAGATGGATGTGTGGGTACACTAGAATGGACAAGATACGCAATCAGCATATTCAAGAGAAAATTGGAGTAGCATCTATTGATAAGAAGATGAGATAAACACGTTTGAGGTAGTTAGGTCACGTGTTAAAACGACTTGTAGAAGCGCTTATACACATCTAGATGTGTAGAAAGAGTAGTCAACCTTTGAAGGCACATCTATTCTTTGTATAAAGAATTGGTGGATAATCTTGTCTTACGACAGGATTTCAGTGGGATTAAGACTTGGTTTGTTTGTTTGTTTGTTTTAAGAAGGTTTGGCTTATCATCAATTTGACTCTCCCAAGTTCAAAAATTAGGCAAAATTGTGCCATTTTAATTTTTTGAATAAATACTTAATTGTTAACTAGTTGAGTAATAAAAAATGGCAAAACTAATATTTTAACACATTTTATTCAATCATATATTTTGTTATAATATATTGTTAAGAATATTATACTTTATTATAGGTTAATCAGTTTATTTGAATTTCAATGACAAATTTAGTAAAATAGGAATAACTACGTAGAACCTATACAACTAATAAATAAGAAAACAAAAAGGAAAAACCAAAAAATTGGCTATTTTTTCAAATTTATATGTGTATAAGAGACATTGTCTGTCGGATTATGACAGTAATCCTTATAATATTACATAAAGATCTGGACTTTACATCTAGAAATTAGACTAATAAAGGAAACAGAATATTTTGTTAAATATTTTTCTTATATTATTTAGCTTATACAAAATTGTTAGAAAGGCAGTATTGTCATATTGATGTTAACTTGGGAGTTAAAATACATCTTAACAAAAAATATTAAACACAATTAAATGTCATAACCAATAGACTTAGAGGGGGAAACAAACATTAAACCAAACCCTTAGAGGCCAAGTAAAAATTATTGATACTTGAATTTAACAATAACGGACCATTTAGAACCAAATTTAAAAGTTTAGGATTTCAATAAACACTTACCAAATAGAATCATTGATAAAAGTTAAAGACCATTGGACTTATTTACTCTTTTATACAAAAATGTTTTGGTTAATATCATAATGTAAATGAACCTTTAGGGAAATTCTACGGTCCTGTGAGGAATCGATTCAGATTAGGTTTAAGGGCTTGTACAATATAAGTTTTTAAAGCACATGATGATGTATTATACAAGCCTTTAAAGCAGAATAGGATAGTTTTCTCAACGGGACTATAGAATTTTCCAAACCTTTATAACTAATTGAGACAGTGGGACCTTGTGACTCATTTCCTGTTCTTCCTTCCCAGAGGAATGGTGTACTTGATCATCTTTTGTTATTTCTAATAAAAGAGACCTTATTTCTATAATTATTCTTGTTCTGACTTAAAGTATGAAATAAGAGAGAGATTGGGAAGATGGGGCACAAAAGGAACTTGTAACTTTCTAGATGCAATTCAGCACTAGTAGGTAGCTGTCTCTGTATAATGCACACATTTCTATAACTTTTGTTACATTTTACCACTATATAACTCATGCTCTTCCCCAAATTGCTACATATTACTGCTACTTGTTATGATGCATGGTCATACATACATATTACTTATTTAATTTTCTTTATGCTCATAAAATTGCTACTTAATGGAGCAGTATAGGAAATGAAGTGAGAGTGACTTTTGCAATGGTTGTATTTGTGGTATTTGCAGACACAAATGCACTTGAGTTGGGCATTGATGTCGGACATATTGATGTAACCCTGCATCTAGGCTTTCCTGGTAGTATAGCTAGGCAAGGCCGTGCTTATTTTCTATTTATATCGTTGTAGCATTTTCATTCTCTTGTTCATATTGTTGCCCCTAATTTTTCTTCATTTATTCTTTGGCAACAAGTTGGGAGGACGGGAGGAGCGAAAGGCCATCACTTGCTGTATATGTTGCATTTGATGATCCACACTAGCCAGTATTCATGAAGTTTCCACAAAAATGTTTCTGGAGCCCCATTGAGTGTTGTCACATTGATGCTACAAACCAGCAGTTTTCTTTCATTATGCTTTTGTTTTATGAACTCTTTAGCTTTATAGTAGTTATTCATATATTTAGTAATTCAGTTCTTTACTTCACTTTAATATTTCTTCGAAGAAGAGATAAAGGCAAAGAGGTTGTGTGATTGCAATCTTTTATCTTTTTGTCCATCGATATTTCGTTACAAGCACTTACTGTATATGTTGCATTTGATGACCCTTTCTAATCCGTATTTCATGAAGTTTTGGCAAAAACTTTTCCAGAGCCCCATTGTGTGTTGTCACATTGATGCTAAAAACCAGCAGGTTTCTTTCATTATGCTTTGAACTTTTTAGCTTTATAGTATTTGTTCATCTATTTTGTAATTTAGTTCTTTACTTCACTTTAATATTTCTTGGAAGAAAGCGATGACGGCAAAGGGGTTGTGTGATTGCTATCTTTTCTCTGTCCATTTATATTTGGGCTTTGGCTTGGTGGGCAATGCAATTCGTTATTTCAGCAGATTCTGTATAACAACATCTACTGCGTGCTACTGTTGAACATCCATTAGTTTTGACCTACAATGAAAATTACTTTGGCCCTAGTTTAGAGAGTGCAATAATGACACTGAAAAACATAGGATTGCTGACCAGTGATCCATCTCCTGATTCTTCTGTTAGAATTTGGAGTTACATTGGACATAAGGTACAATCCCTGAATCTCTGTTTTGCTTGTCAATTGAGGGAAAAAGATTTTGTGAAGCATTTAACATAGTATTTTCCTCTTGTGCATCACTAATGCCAAAAACTCGCTTAATATTCCAATTTTCTTTTCAGCTGGAAAGGTGCAGGTGATTCCTCTAAGAACTCTCGAAAGTGAAAGGCTGGCACTTGGAGATTTTCAATTTCAATTCTTCCATGGACCGACCATTAAGAATTCAGTTTGCAATGTTCGTTAACTAATGGAGCTTTACTTGGTATATTAGTAAATTGAAGGATTCTCACAGCATTACAGAAGTTCCATATAACCCAAGATTAGAGTACATTTACATTTAAACCAAATGCTACAAGTCCTGCCAAACCTGTCATCACTATCGAGGACAATGTGTTATTTGGCAAGGAAATGGAGAGAGATTTTTACGAGAATATTGTGAAAGTATGTGATTTATACCAAGATATTGAGATGTGGCTTGATGGATTTTGAGCAACCCTGTCTCTTATAGGAATTAATCTAGATGTGTATAAGAGTAGAAAATTTGGTTAGCAAGAGCTATTTATAGTCATTCAGATATACAACTGGAGGATCCACTCAATGTTGTTGATGTACATACTGGAACTCATATATTCAAGGTCAAGACAAAATCTTGTGATAATTAACTTGCCTAAGCTACAACTTTCATCTTTTGAATATTGAATTGGTTTTGACTATTCAATTGTGTTGCAATAATGTCTAAAGAAACTTTTAGTTCCCATAAACTGTAATTTATGTTACTCATCAGTTGGAATTTCTGGATGTTGTTGATCTTGTTCTGGTAAGTTAAAACTTCAATAAGGTCTAACTCTAAAGTTTATTCACATTCAATAAATATTTCTTACTTTAATTGCTGATCTTAAAAGTGAACTTATTCAACAAATCAAAGCTCACACGAAAGCTCTACATCAAATAACCATAGCCCAACAATGTATCCAATTATTCAAGGGCTACCACCAGGAGTAAAAGTGCCAATTAAACTAAAAAAATGAAGTCCCCAAAATGAGTTCTTCCAGTGCTTTTGGATCATCATGTCTGTCTCTTATACAAATAAAGGCTTGTATAAATGGCCTGTCTACTTATACACATATAGATGTGTATACATACAGAATACAATATTGAGTATTATACTTCTATGTCATATTCTATTCTATAGCTCCATTAAGTAGCAATTACTGGATTGGTTGGGCAGTAGATAAGGAAGGTAGGGTTAGTAGGATGCAATATGGTTGGAATATTTGTTCTGTTGTTTTAGCAAGCTCCTTCTTTATCTTGGGAAGGGTATTTATGCTTTCAACCCTTGCGATTGAAACTACCGCCTCTTTCTGAATGACAATGGTGGTGATAAGAAAGATGCTACTGAGTTGTAACGCTGTCGTAAGCACCCAAAATTACAAATAACAAAAGTGTCTCTTACTTCATTTCCTATACCTAGACACGCGCCAAAGATTAATTAATAGAAGCATTAAAATCAACAAGAACAATTAGACTAATTAAACATAAACACACGCGGTTATGCCAATTAGATAATTAATTTCCCTAAATTCAATAATACTAATCCAGTAGTTATCAAATTTAGTTGCTTCATAGATTGAACACACGTGGTTAAAACAATTTAGCAGTAGATTAATTCTAATAACTTAGTATTCTGCAGCAATAATAAGTTAAAAAGAAAATCATAAATTTAATCGCAGAAAAATAATCAATACTTGAGATAAAAGTGAATAATTCAAGCACAAGAAGTCTCACAACTTAGTAGAATTGACCATGGCTTCAAATCCCTCTACCAAGAAAAGAGTTTAGGCACAAAGTGCCATGAAAGCATAAAGAATAATTTATACTGCTGAAAACCCTAGCCGAAAGAAAATAAAAGTGTCAATCCATTTCTCTCACCCTAAATGGGGTATTTATAATGATTACTTAGGGTTACAATTAATGTCCTACAGATAAGAATGTGAAATCGAGTGAAAAAGAGTCTAACCGGGCAAAGAATCATGCCAAAACTCAACTTTACGCCACCCCGCTGCCCTCCACGCACATGTGTTGGGGTCTTTGCGAGCATGTGCGCTAGAGGAAGTGTGGTCCAGGCATGTTCTGTCCTCCGCGCACATGCACAGGGACCCTAGCCCGCATGTGCTCTCTAACCGTTTCTGGGATTTTGCTTCTGGATACAGCGCACATGCGCTGCACAACTCCAGCGCATGTGCGCTGGCGTCCTCAATTGTTTTCCGTCTTCAACTTCGATTTTGACCTTGATATGTTTGGAATTTGGGAATATTCAAAAGATGAAAGTTGTAGCTCTATCCCTTAAATTTTCAATACATCTTGAATAACCTAAATCGGAGCTCAGGATCAAAAGTTATACTTGAAATACAAAACAGTGTCTAAAATGGCTTCATAGTCGTGCCTGTTCCGTACTAAGCATTTTCTTTCATCTTTTCCCATATTTTTTAGCTCTTTTTCACCGTAACCCTACAAAAACTTAGAATAACCAAATTAAACTCAATAATAACTCAAAGCTTGCTTATAACACATAAAAACGTGGTAATTGACACATAAAATATAGCACAATTATGGACTTATCAAATTACCCCACACTTAGCTTTGACCTTTGATCGTCCTCGATCAAACATAAAATTAAAACATTTAAGCATAACAAAATTTTCATGGGGCCAGAAATCATTCAAGTAATTGTTGGGAAGATAGTTTTGGTTCTAGAAAGGTTGAAGACAACTCAAGACAGATAGAAAAGTTGAACAGATATGAAAAAACGGCCTCTAGAATTTGATGTTGGTAAGAAAGTGTATCTGAGGGTGTCGCCTACTAAAGGTGTAGTCCAATTTAGTGAATGCGGAAAATTGAGTCCAAAGTACATAGGTCCTTTTGAAATCCTTAAAAGGGTTAGGAGTTTGGCCTATCAATTGGCCTTACCACCGGAGTTGTCAAAAACTAAAAATGCATAGTGTATTTCATGTCTCTCAGTAAAGAAAATATATATCGGATCCAAGTCATGCGGTGGATCGAAAAATCAAATTCTTCGTTGGAGAACCATATCTTATATGAAGGTACAATAGTTTAATTACATAGAAAGGGAAGCTACTTGGGAACTTGAAGAAGCAATGCGTAGCAAGTATCCTTTTCTCTTCGACCTTCAGGTACGTAAGTTTTGAGGACGAAACTTCTCTTAAAGGGATAGAGTATGATACTCATAAACTTTTGGGGGTTAATCCGTAATATTTTGTTATTACTTGTAAATCATAGGGGTTTTGTGCTAGTGTCTTAAACTTTGGAAGACTTATTGAGCAATTTCAGGGAAATTACTAATTAAATGACGTAACCCTTTTTGTTTGTTACATTCAACGCTTCTCTCGTTTTCCTTGGCTCTAAGTATGTTTATATGGTTGTCTAGCTTTTAGTTTAAGACTTTATGAAATTAGGGTTCTTATAAAATTAGGGACAGTTTTTGGGTTGAGTCAATTAAATTATGGTGCAATTAATTTTATGTCCCAAACAGATATATCTATCAATTGAAGAGTTAATATCAAGTTTAATAGTATAATCATCATGAATTAATCGTGGTGATAAATTTTTTTAATTAAATTAATAGTAGAGTGAACTGTGCATAAATTAATGGAAGTTGTAGAATATGGAAGTTGTAGAATTATTTTTCATAAGTAGTTTGCTAGAAAATTGTGTTATACATGTTAGTATCTTAATTATGTTTTTCCGATTAATGGTTAAAATATAATAATAGTGGATTGAAACTTAACAAATTAGAAGTGTATAAGAGACACATCTAGATGTCTCGTATACACATCTAGATGTGCATATTAAGGTTTAAAAATAATACTCCCTCCGTCCTATTTTATTTGTCCTTCTTTCTATTTTAGTTTGTCCCAAATTATTTGTCACTCCTTAAAAAGACAAATAAATAAATGTCAATTTACCTAATTTACCCATTCACGCAAGTTCCAAAAAAAGGAACATTAATGTCATGTTTTAACATTAATTATTCTTATAAATTATTTTAAATTTTGAAAACCAAAATCAACTAATAAATTTTGAATTTTAACTGATGGACAATAATGGAAAAACTATTCTACTAATTGGTTAAATATCAATTATTCTTAAATTATGTGCAAGATTGATCATGCCAAATAAAATAAGATGGAAGAATAACAAAACGTATGATCATATGATTTGACCACGCTTGGAGAAAGAATTTAATGGCCAGGCAATTTGCCAACTGGGCAGATTGTCTAGGTCTTGTCTTCAGTGCCAGTCTGTGGCATTTTTCATCGGGGGTTTTTCTGTTTGAACGTTGAGTCTTTTTAGAGTTTTCTGTATTAGATTTGTTTTGTCAAATACTTGTTTTATAATTGTTTTAGGTGTGAGTGAACATATAAAGTCAGATCAATCAAATTAACTAAGTATAGTATTTCGTCAAGTAGTTCTTGTACTTTTTATCATTCTTTTGATAAATATTTCAAAATTTTGTTTCATATTACAAAGTTATGTTGGTACATAAAATGGATCGGGCAAGAGATATTGAGCTTACGAATTATGTTATATCTATACATATGGAATACGTGATCTGTTAAATTTCATGTGTGATATGTATGCCTTCTGTATGTCTGACTTATGGAGAACTGTGGTATATCGGTGAGAACGATGTTCTCATATCTGTCTCTGTCTCTGACCTTTTGTCTAATGGGTTCCTAATAATTAAATTTGGATCTAATAATCGAAACTGCCTGGTAAACTCATGAGCTATTTCTTCTATATCTGTCTGTGGATTATGTTACATCACGAAGGTCTTGAATATATGATAGGTTGCATGTGAAATATGATTGTATGAATGATTAGTATATTTTAACTTGCCCAATATGGTGAAAAGGTATCTGAACCACTTGTTAAGTAAAGTGTTGCTCACCGCGTTATGTTAACATTTTTTTTGCAATTTATAATCTCTCAATCTGGTTTTAGTCACAGCAAGAGGGATGGGTCTATTGGCAAGTAGGGTTATGAGTACAATTATGCTTATGAATACTATCTATTGGAGTGATGTTTGGTAATTAGGTTTATAATAAAGATGCTAGGAGGCTTGAGAGGCTATGTCATTTTAGTATTATAATTATTTTAAATTATCCCTTTTGCACTTATGTTGTTCCTTTGTTCTTTTCAGTACTAGAGATGAATTGCTTATAGTTTAATAATAGTACCATGGATTTGTTAAATTGTTTTGTTATCCGTGTCTTGCATATTTAAGGTTCATCCCAAAATGACTTATTCACATTATTTTTCTGTCTCTTAACTTACACATTTAGTTTGGCGACACCCTCAGATTTCCAATCCCTTATTGTGTATAGATTTCAACAAGGCTTTAGGTTAAATGAGATTTGATCAACCATTCACATAAATTTGGACTATGTATACTAAGACAGCAAGGAATTAGAATTCCGATTTTTTCCCCCATTGAGTTGAAGCGAAGGATAGAAGTCAACATACATATATATACACATACAAGGACGGACTTTTGAGGTGTCATGAATATTATGTGTATTTATAAGATATTAAAAAGTGTAAAATTTGCCTCTCCCCAATTTTTTATTTTTTATTTTTTAAATGTTGCTTTACTCAAACTTTTACTTTTAATATTTTCCTATTTTAAAGTTTTTAGAATTTCAGTCAATTATAACCTTAAAATCCTAACATATATTATACAAGCTTAAGTTATTGTAACAATAATGTCTATATACACATCTATTATCATGTAAAAGATACACCAATTTAACAAAATTTTTTGAGTATCATCTAACCAAGATTTTTTTAATATATAATGTTCTTACTATCTCTATAGTTCTTTTTAATCTCATTTGTAAATAGAGTATCATCTGTCAATTATTGTAGAAATTAAATTCTTTTAATATTGTTATCATTTTTCATACCAATTGTTCATTAACTTATTTATGTTGAACAGCATTATTTTATTTTTGAATACTTCATGATTTTAATACTAAATTTTTTGTGTTTATAGCTCCGCTTTAAAAAGTAAATTAATATATTGTCTCCTTATAGTTTACTTCATTTATAAAAATATTTAAGATCCATTGTTTGTTTAAAGTCTTAATTTAACTTATTTATTAATTATAAGGGTCTATCATATTTTAGCAATACATAGTGAAAATTATCTAATTATTTTTCATCGTTAACAATTTGCAAATTAAGTTATTAGAATATATTAAAAGCTTATTTCATTAACTATTAGGCGTATATAAATTACTCAATTAAGTTAATAGTGTCCCCAAGATAATTTATTCTTTCCTTAAAAAATAAGTCATTAATAGAAGAGTACAGAGTTAGAGCGTTCTGCTTCTTAGTATTTAAATATTATTGTCATAGCGTGACATTTTAGTAAAATATTGATAAGGTTATTTAATATAAATACACTCCAAATCTTACACATATGCAAAGTGGACAATGCTCCTTACTCGCGTCTCCATCTCATTCTTGATCAAATACGATCCTATTATCATCCACGTAGACATCCAGCATTTTGCTTTGTCATTACTTATTTATCTCTGAAATATCATTTTTTTTTTTTTTAGGTATCTCCTAAAATATCTACGCACTTAGTTATCAAATTTAGTATAACAAAATTTCTCAACATTCCTTTTTTTTATTATTATTCTAAATTACATAGCTATCTAGTTTCTATCGTGAAAATCTATTGGCTACTTCCTTAAGCCCTTACTTACATATGGATTTCTACTCTAATCACCACTTTCAACATTATAGCATTTATAATATTTTTCCCACCAATTTGATGAAATAATTTTATGCTGAATATTCAACACTTTAATTTAATTTGAATATTCAACCAAATTACACGAACTTAAAAGTTAGAGCAACCTAAGCAACAAGAATAGTTAGAATTATTTGTCAATCAATCACCGGTAAAGAAAGAATAATGTTTGCTCATATTTCAAATTATTGTGTGCAATTCGATAAGATTGATTGTTGAGAATATTCTTCGAATTACAAAATTTTAAATGACTTTTTTAATAATGATTAGATATAATCTAACATGGTAGTTTCTTGTTAGTGTAGTGTGACTAATGTCTCGGATAATAAATGGGAAAGAATACAGAGACAATGAGGGTAGAAAGGAGCCCAAAAAAGAGGAGACAAGAAAGGAAAGAATGAAAACGGAAATATAGGGAATGAAAGTCCATGTGGCACTAAATATAATATAAAAGGAATTTGTTTTCAAAGTGTGTTACTTTGATAATATTTTCTCACAGACAGATATATATATATACAAAATATTCAGAATACGTATGCATGCATGTGCAGCATACGACTATAAGGGACCACAATTGCCCGAATACCATTTACTTTAAAACAGAAGAAAAGATTTTAGAAGTTTTATTGAGTAAAGGGAAAATTAAACTACGATATAGATAAATTAAGCACCTTTTTATCCTCAATAAAATTGATTGTGTGATTTAATTCATATTATTTAAATATTAACCGGGATTTATATCAAATTTGGATGATTTAATATGAATTCATGCTTGAAAAGCGCGAGAAAAGGGTCTCACCATGCCGGCTTTGGACTAAAACAAGAGGTTTAACTTTCGTATCAGTGTTGGACCGATATGAAAATGATGAGTTTATACACAATCATTTATTTAATACAAAACATGACGATAGAAAATATTTTCTATAAATAAAATAAAAGTAAATAAATAACATAAACATGTAAAGCATATCACATGTAACCATATAAGGCATTATATATACTATAGAGGAAACCTAACAAAGCGTTAAATATATAAAACAAATAGTACATAGGCCCTATGTCTGTTAAAGAGTCTCTTATGCTTTTATATGAAGTATCCTATTTCTACAAAATTAGGGGGGAAAAAAAAAAGGTAAACAATTAGCATGCAAATCATATAAATCACTTAGCATTTAGATATACGGCTTTAAAGTCTCTTATATTGATCTAGATGTGTCCTAACTAAACAACCTAAAAGACAAACTAAAAGTACTCCTATTAAGGTGATAAAAGTATTTAAAAATAAAGAATTATACTATTTAAATGTAAAATAAGTAAGAAATAATCAATAACTAAATTAAAAGTGGGCAAAAAGTAACCAAATAGCATTTTTTTTTTTTTTTTTTTTGAAAAGCAAAGAATTTAATTGGATAAATCTAACGTGCTAGCGAGTAAATGTAACATTTATTAACACTGAAATGTAAAAAGTATAATAATAAAAGAAAAAGTTATAGCATTAAATAAGAAATAATAAAAAGAAAGAAAGCCAAATTGGAAAACTGGAAACAGAGTTTGGCTATGTCGAAAGTTGTTTTTCTTCTTAAGAAATCATGCAATTCCTAGCAACTTGGATTATTAATATTAATATTAATATTTATAGCCTAACATATGTTGTGCCAATTGAGAATCATTGATTAAACTCGTATCTACTATCATTATTGTCAGTCCAAAAATTCCTATACAACGTTTAAAATTTGGTTGATGTTGTACTATGTCTTCATTGTAAAGCATAGGAATTGAAGGCTTGATTATGGATATCCTTATTTATGATATTTGGCATACCGTGACCCATTTAAGGCCGCATGCAAGTTGGTAGGAAAACTGAAAATGCATCGACACATTTTTCTGAATTACTCAATTGGATTGGATCCACTAAATCCAAAACTACTCGCACACTTTAATACTTTTATGATTAATTAGGAAAATACTTTAATAGAACCTATAGATGTTCTAATAAGAATTAAGTTTTATAAAATATTATTTACATGATAATATTTATTTAATATTATTTAATCCATGTTATAAGAGATATAAGTGAGACCAAATAACGAGTATATCTAAATATGTCTCTTTAGGATTTAACATATATTACCACTTCAACTTTTAATTAATTGCTAATTAAGTGTCACACTTAAGGTACTTTTATAATCAGTTCAACGAATTGATAAAAGCCAAATCAAATCCAAGAAGCAGAACGCTCTAGCTACTTTAATGACAACTGGATAATTTTATATAGCAACAAAATGTAATTCTTAATTATAATAAAACTATTTTTTTCAAAAAAAAGAAAAGAAAAGGAAAGCACCATAATAGGGAAGACCAAATAAAAGTAGGACATGAAACCTATCAAGGAGTTATGTTTAGAAGTTTCATGAAAAGCTATTATGTACAGTAAACATGTCCATGACAAGTCATAATGGGAAAGAAAGAAAAGAAGATGACAAATTATTAAATCCAATAAAGTCAAAATAAAAACTTGACAAGAAAATAGTACATTAATGGGGGCTAATACCATTATTGGCTTTAATAGATATGCCACAGCTGAAACCTCTATTAGGACTACTTTACATAGTCGAATTTCTGGCTTGCATCTCCATGTCCATCTGAATCGTATTTGATCAAGAATGAGATGTGGAGACGCGAGTAAGGAGATATCAGGAGTTCCCGTTGGAGGTGCTTATCTTATCTAAGACCAAGAGAAAAGAAATTATGTAACGTTGAGTGTCTCTTGTACTAATAATATTTAAAGCTATAATAAGATTTTTTTTTACATCTATTAATACGTATAACCATTAGAGAATGTCTCTTAGCCAGAAATTAGACAGTGTCTCTTAGACAGATGTATATAAGAGACACCTGGGATTATTATATGAGGCATAATCTGATACTTATTATGTACAAGATGTGTATGAAAACAAATGACATTTTGGGGCTCCAAACCAAAAAAGAAAAATACCATATACGGGGCTCAATGCTTTAAATTCGATACTTATCAAGCAGCCTAATGTGTACCGGTTTTATCCATAATAAAAAAATCTTAAAAATATTATAATAATAACCAAAAATGTATAAAAATCGCAATCTAAATGACACCAAGAGACAGACCGTTGAGCACGAGTTTGGAACCGAAAAAGTAAATAAAATGTAGAAATATTAAATGAATTAGGTATTATTATCAATTGAGAAAGAAATATTAGAAGAAATTAATTAGAAAAACTCTACTTAACAATTTTGCATATCGAAAATGTATAAGAGACAGATTTAGCACTGAGACTTAATTCTGTTTTTATATATATAGTTTATATATATATATATAAATTTTTCTAACAATTTGAATTTATAACAATTTATATATATCTGTGACTTATACACATCAAGATGTGTATAAGAGACAGAAAAATTTTACTAAAATAAGTATTATTTTTATAATACATCTAGATTACGTGGGGGTGAAAAATTTTAATTTTGAAAATTGCCCCACATGATTCTCTAAAGTTACCAAAATTCAGTGAAATGTTTAAAAATACTAAAAGGTGAACTTAGAAACTCCTGAAGTTTGAGAACGAGTTTCAGTGCTAAATGACCATTTTGCCGTTCCTTTCATAAAATGATATAAAATTGTTATTCAGCTTGAAAAGGTTTCAAATTATGAAAATCTAAGGAAATCCTGTAAACCTAATACATTAATGACAACAAAATATTAGGACAAAAATGCGGTTTTTTATGAAGATGACACTTTTCTCGAAAAGTGCACAACTATAAAAATTTTGCTTAATTTGGCACTTAATTTCAAATGGATAATGAAAGTGCATCAAAATTTAGTGTATATAAAGAAACACTACCTATAATACTTTAAAGCCGTATCTCTAGTTGAAAGTTATATTTCAAAGGTTGTATAAGTTTATATATTTAAGGTACTATGTCTTATTTGTTAGTTTCTTGTTAGAATTCTCCTATTTTAGATAAGTTTTTGAAAGTCAAGTCTTTTAGGTTATATATATATATATATATATATATATACTTAATTTCAAATGGATAATAAAAGTGCATCAAAATTCAATGTTTACAAAGAGAACGTTATTGGTATAACTAAAACAAACTCCTTATAAGTTGGAAGTTCTATTTCAGTAGGTTGTATTAGTTTATTTATTTAAGGTACTATGTCTTATTTGTTGGTTGCTTGTTAGAATTCTGTTCCCTATTTTAGATAAATTTTTGAAAGTCAAGTCTTTTAGGTTTATATATATATATGTTAGTTTCTTGTTAGAATTATGTTCCCTATTTTAGATAAGTTTTTGAAAGTCAAGTCTTTTAGGTTATATATATATAGAGGGTTATGTTATTTCATTTATTTGAGAAGAGTTAAGAATCTAAAGAAATTTTAAGTTGGGGAAGGGAATTTTGTTATGGGTCTATGCTAGTTTCTGTATGAGGGTTGAATGTACTTTATTATTAATTTTTCTTTTCTACATATTTTTTTTATGTTTTAAATAATGTCCTATGCTACTTTTTTTGGGATAATTTTGGAAACTTTTCTTGTGATTTTTATGTTAATATCACTTGGTATTCCCGAACTTTAAAAAAATCTCACAAAACTCCCTTAACTTTTGATTTATTTTGATAAGCCATCCTATGCCACGAAAGAAATTATTAAAACTCATTTGACAATTTTACCCTTGATTACTATAGATGTTTAACGAAATACTATATAAACATGTGTTTGTTCATTTACATTTATTAATTATTTTCAAGTTTAGATTTTTTATTTTTAGAATTGGTTTGTTATGGATAAAAAAAATAGTGAAGATCTAAGTGTGATATTTTAAATTAATATAAAGTGTTTAGTCCATTAGCTTAGTTAGTAAAGAAATTACTTAATCGTAAAAGCTTTTGCTCAATTTAAAGTTAATTTATGTACTTTTTATTAATTTAATAATTGTAGTCCGAAAGTATAATCCTCCAGAATTTATACATAAAAAGATTCATTGAAATTTATCTAATTTGAAATGCTAAATTTGTCTTCGATTGTCCCCAATTAATATTAATCTGCACAACATTTTAAATACAAGGAAACGTAGAATTAAAGTTTCATACTATATTAACAAATTGCTATTTGTTACTAAATTAGGTTAATATAGAATTCCATTTTCCAACTATCCAATTAAGTAAAATTAGAAGTAAATTAATAGTTTCTCTATCATAAATTGAATTGTTTATATTTTTCTAAAAAATTAGACTAACATATTTAAACAAAGAGAAAGTTAGAGGAGGATTTTGGAAGTTCGAGAGTGTCAGGGAGATTCCAAAATTATCCCTTTTTGTGCTAATAAGAGAAAAAACATGAGGGAGAGAGGAACGGAAGAAAGGATTTGAACTCACTTCCTACTAATTTGACAATTTGTCACTAATGTAATCTAGATGTGTATAAGTCACAGATATTTTTGGGAAAGATGGAAAGATACAATAAATTAAAACATAATTTTGATTTACATCATTGTTTAGTGTGGTAACACCAAACTGACATTATATATTCAAGGATATATATAAACCGTTATATGTAATTTTAGGTAAATACAATCGTTCCATCTAGAGAACTATCTTCACATGCGTTTGAAGTGTGGTAACACCTCTCATGTTTTGAAATTTTGCATAATACGATATTATGTGTATTGAAAATTTGTACGGTAATAAGTTAACTCATTCAAAACTGCAATATAATTATTAGGAGCAGTTCAATAGTTTTGAGGGTCTAAAACCATTTTAAACTTGAGGTCTTTTTATCTTCCTAATAAAAACAAAATTAATTCTCATACAAAATTTATTTTTTCCGAATTTTCGATATGCAAAATTGTTAAGTAGAGTTTTTCTAATTAATTTCTTCTAATATTTCTTTCTCAATTGATAATAATACCTAATTCATTTAATATTTCTTGATACATTATTAATCCATTTAATCTTTCTTAAGACATTGTTGATCTTAAGTAAAAATTTATTAATTTTAATTTTGAAAACTTCCTCTATATATATATATATATAACGGAACCTTTACCATTATTCTATAGATAATATATGTAATAGGAAAATAATCAACTCTTTCTGTACAATTATGTCAACTAGAATCTTATTTTCTATTTGTACAATTTCTCTAAAAAAATTTATTTTAAAAATAAATTTAAACCCTTAATACTAGAATGATTATTATGTTTTAAGGATTTTTCAAGATTAAAGCAACAGTCTTCCAATTTTTAACTTTATATGACCTCAAGAAATTTATAATTTGAAGTGAAGAAATTTTTTTGTTCGCTATGATAAGAAATAATCAATTCTAAAAATTCTTCATGAAACTCTCTTTCTTTCATTATTGACATTCTATACCAACTTGTTTTAGTGTACAATCACACATTTCTCACATAATTATGTTTTAACAAAAGAGTGAAATAAAGTGATAAGAAAATAATAATAAATGAATAAATTATATTTTAAATCTAGATTGATGGAGAGAAAGAAGAATGTTGGAAAAGAAACGTTGTATTTTAGAACCTATAAACTGTTTTATACACATCTAGATGTGTATAAGAGACAGTCATTTAGGGAGAAAAGAGGCAAATTAATAGTAACTTTAAACCTAATAAAGAAACATAATGATGAGATGGATGGAAGATTAAATTCTAGTTGTGAATCTAATTAGAAAGTGATTAGGTTGATGAAATAATTGTTTATGAGTTAATACGAAAAACTAATTATTAACTCAGAAATAGTACTTTATAAGAGAAAGCTTAATTTTAGATAAAATATTAGACCTTCATAAGCCTGTGTGTTAGGCTATGACAATCTTTACCGCCCCTGTAATTTCGTAAGCGAAATAGTCGAATTACCTGTAATAATTTTATCTTGTGATCGATAATCTATCTCATTTTCCTAAAACACATGGGAATGAATGTCTAAGTCACCAGTGATAATTATACAAAGAACATTGTGGGAGGATACTTTTCTAGTTAAAGTTAATATAATACCTTTTGTTTTATTTAATGTATAATCAATTTCCATACAATTTATTTTTTCATTGCCTTTCGGAAGTATTAAATAAGTTTTTTTCTTAAGGAATACAAAATAAGAGTTAGGATGGTTTATTAATTCTTTTACAATCCAAAACAATAATTATGTTTTTTAGATGTGTAGCTCTTAGACAGATTCTACTCTTTTCAACTATTTTAAATTAAAAATTATTTTAGTCCATTGATTTTTATTTTGTGAGATTTTTTTAAAGTTCGGGAATACCAAGTGATATTAACATAAAAATCACAAGAAAAGTTTCCAAAATTATCCGTGAAAAAAGTAGCAGTAGGACATTATTTAAAACATAAAAATGTCCGAAAAAAATGTGTGCAAATCTGTTAAACCAAATCAAGGTGTGGATAAGGTCCCTTTCTTATAAAGAAAAAGTAATTTTAAAATATTTTTCAATCAACTTAATTAAGTTTTTTCTTTATGAAAATCACCGGCTAAGTAACTATACCTTAGAGTATTTTAAATATTTATTAATCTTGAAATTGAATAATTAAGAGAAAAAATAAAAGTCCAAGTAGTTTTGACTACTTCTGTTCCTAGTGTTCTATGTGAGTCATGACCCTTATATAAAAGTCAAAGTCATGGGTTCGAATCACTAAAAGGTAGGTAAAGATTTACTGTAAATTCTCTTTAAAAAAGGATTATCATCTTGGTTATTAAATAAGTACCAAAATTTAGTTTGGAATGAGAAGCAAATTTTAATAAAGATATATGTGTCAATGATGAAAAAATTATGAAGATCTTGAAGAAAGTGCAATTGACCATATCAAAAATATGGTTGTAAATAATGTTGCGGTGGAGAACAAAGACTTTGTTGGAGTGCATGAGTTTTTTGAAGAAAATAATAGTTTTGAAAATTCTATTAAAAACAAGGTTTGTGTAGATAAATTATTTGGTAGATTAAATTTGGAGTTAAGGAAAAATTTGGTGGTGAGAATTATTTTCAAAAGGAAGAGTACGATTTCTTAATTTTTTGGGATTATGTGGATATTTTTCAGGGAAGAAGTTGTAGTGACTTCCATAATAGCTGGTTAAACATGTACGAGTTCTTTCATCAAGAAGAGTTAGAACCAAATTATATACAAAGTATAAAGTTCGTCTATTACTACATGTGAAGATGAAGATAGGAACTAACCACAATGTGGAAATACACATCATCTATATGGGGACTGAAATTTCAATGGAGACTCAATGAATTGGAGGCATCTACAATACAAACTTAGTTTAAGGGAGACTACATTGAATATTTTAAACCAAACTTAATTGATTAATTTATTAATTTATGAGTTGAAGTTTAATTAGTTAATTTAGGTAATTGCAAAGTTTAATTTGAATTGTTGAGTGCATAGGATTATTTCCTATATTTATAATTTACATGTGTCAATTTCAAAGTTCGAGTAGTTTTGGACTAATTCTCTTCCTAGTCTTCTAAATAGGTCATGACTATAATATAAGGGAGTTTAGACTGTGTCTTATGTGTGGGTTTCTACAAACCAAAAAAAAAAAAATAAATAAATAACTTTGTTAGCCTCCATCCAATGCTTTATCGATTTGAGAATTTGAAAAAATATTTTTGAGCCTCCAATTTGATTGACAATAAAAGTTAGTTCTCGATTTGTCCATCTTATGCCAATAATTTTAAGTGGCATCAGAACCCTCCGCTGTAATTTCTGTTAGTTTTTGAGGGTCTCAAGTCTCAACATGAGAGGGTCTCAAGTATCAACATGAGAGTATAATACTGCCTTATACACCTCTAGATATTTTCCTAGACTAGAATCTTTACTGGACTCTTAACTCAACTCTTAGAGACAATCGCGAATAACTTCTGTCTCTTATTGACATCACAAGATGTATTAAGAACAGCTTACCATGATGGCTCCACGATAGAATAATGGTAAAGCTGTTGAAACTAACAAGTAACCCTTAATACTTTATATAACTAAACTACTAAAGTCTTAACTAAAACATAATTCCTAACTTGCAAGGAGTTTTTTAGTTAGCTGGTTTAGTATATCCAACAATGTCTCTTTTAAACAATCTTTCAACAAAAGTAGTCCATGTCTTCCATCATGAACAACATGATCAAGATTTTTTTCAATGGCTCACATTTCTCTCCGATGCATTGTTAAACTAAACGCCTTACCAAAATTCTTACCAATTAAAATTAATAGTTTAGTTGGGTTTTGGTAGTTTAGTGTTATTAGGTATTAAATATTATTTGTTATTTTTTTATTATGATTATATTCTTCAATCTAATTAAATTTTTTGGTGGTCAAGTTTGCTAGGCTCCATAAATAGAGAGTTTGTCGAATTATTCAATTGAAAAGAATTGAGTTAAGAGTCTAGAAAATAGATATTTTGGTGAAGATAAAGGCAATTATGTTGTGAATTTATGCAAATTGTATAAACCTGTCTCTTATACACATCTAGATGTGTATCGTCATACAAATCTTTATATGTGTTAAATAAATTTATCTTTCACTGTATTTTTTATACTAACACTAGTGGTATTAGAACCCTAGGTTGTGATCTTGAAATTTTTGGTATTTGAGAAAAGGTAAAAAAATTTGTGTTGGACTACGCATTTATTGACGATTAGGGTGTAATGAAATTGATCCTAAAAAAGATTCTGTCGTGATTGTTATTTTGTGTAGCGTTGGACGTTGATGGAAAAATCTCGTCTAACTATTGGTCATGATTAATACAAAAATTGAGAATTTGAATACTATTTATCATTAATAGAGGAGGTCGATAAATTAAAGAAAAATGTGCGATTTAAAATTTAACAATCCACATCTGGATTTGTATCCTTAAGCTCTTTAAAATGAAGATCACCTGTCAAATTAATGGTGCTCAACTGCAGATAAAAAAAAAGATGAAGTCATAGAAGAAAGTCTCAACCGTGTTTCTGGAAAGTGTTGACTACTTTTATGGAAAGTTTGATTTAAGGGAGGCATTGTTTGCATAAATAAACCAAAATACTTACCAATTAGTAACTATATAATTTGATAAGCGAAATAGTTTAGTTATTTTAGGTATTAAGCATTATTTGTTAGTTTTCTATTTTAATTATATTTCTCAATCTAATTAGATTTTTTGATAATCAAATTTTGTAGGCTCCATAAATAGAGGGCTTATCAAATTATATAGTTGAAAAGAGTAGAATTGAGAGTCTTTGGCCGTATTATGTCATGGATTTATGCCATTCTCAACATGATAATTCGATATGCATTATTTTGTAATTACTTCTCTTCTTTTACATATTTTTATATGTGTGAAATAAATTTCATTCAGTGTGTGTGTATGTGTGTGTTTTTTCTTGCTGAGAGTATACAAAAATATGGACATATGTATACTGGCAATAACGAGCATGGTTTACATAACTATTATGCTTAGTACTGTACTTTCTGTTTGGAAAAATACTCGAATAACATAAAATTTGCCAAATTAGTTAGTACGAAGTTGAAGTTTTTAGAATGAGTAAACAAATCATATAATATAAACATATGTAGTAACATTACAATAAAAAGTCAACTGTGAAGATATTTTTTGCACGAAATGAGTATTATCATGACCAATCATATAACAACATTGCATTTATTTCCTTCTTGAACAACTGTCAACATGCAAGTTTTATTTCTTCGTAACATAATTTTATATTCATTTCTAAATGTCTATAAACAATAATATACATTTTCAAGATGATAAATGAATACAAACCCTCGCATCATTATAAACCTTTCCTGGTCGACAGAAGTAACCCTTTTGTGGAGCACAATGACTATCTTGTGAACATATGCATAATCCTTCCAAAGCACAACCATCCTTCAAAATGGTAATCCCATCTTTTAATCCAAGAATTTGGTCGGTCCACTCATTAGAAAACAGCCCTAAAGGATCATATAATTGTTTGACCTTCAAAAATTCAGTAGCGTTTTGGTACTTATTGATTGCCCCAGAAAAAGCCAAGTTCCTATTCTTTCCCCAATGTGGCAGCCCTCCATATTTAAACACTGCTCATTTGCTCTATCTCTTCTAAAATGTCTTCATATAGTCGTGGAGCCAAAGGGTCCTTACTTCTATAGTATGTGATATCAAAGTCCAAAGCATCTTCTTGTTTTCCCAAGTAAGCGCTTGAAGCAGTAACGTATCTCATGAGAAAACCATCATAAAGGTCTACACCACACAAGGCTTTAGGCTCCAAAGTTACAAGTTTTTGCACATCTTGAATGAAATCCTTGACTTTTGATAAGCTAATGGTAATTCCATTTTGGAAATAGTATAATCCCTTAACTCTAGGGTCCCATGGGCATGCTGTTATTAATCCATCTTGTGGACTATCAAGGCAGGTACCAGATGATTGAAGGCGATTGTTATACCCTACCACAGGGTAGCCCTTAAACATTCTACCTGTAAAAGTTAGAAGGGTTCGTGTAAGTTTAAAAAACTTATATCTTGATATAGCTTGTGCAAGTAACTTGAAACTTTAGTTGCGAGATATTTCATGTTAATAGCCTAATTAGAAATTTCTATAGTTGTTTATTTGAATTTAGTGCTTGAGCCAAGGAAATCTTTATTGACGTTATTATATTCTCTTGATTAGTAGGTTATTAGTTCACAGAATGTCCAACATAGATAAAATCCAAACCAACCAATAAACTATTTTACAATTTGGTGATACACATTTAGCAGGCATGTTGATGTCACCATTCCATCCATACAACTTACTCTCTTTCTCTTTTTCTGAAGAACGGCTTAATTTGGATAACAGATCGAGTTATCCTTTTTAACAATGGCAAAAATTACTCGAACATCTTTCCTCACAATATAAACTTATAATAACATTTCCATCACAATCTAAATTTCTATTTGGAATAAGGATAATTGGAAAGAAATATAACTTCGAATTGTTAAAATTCGTCTCCAATTGCAAAGCTTGAACAAGTAAAATAGTCTAATCTATAAAATATGGAATATATTATTTTCAACTCTTACATAAAAATCATACCAAGTCTACACTATAATTCTTTGGCTACAAGAAAAAAAAAAAAAAAAAAGTTAAGGTTTGACGGGAATTACCATCGTTTGTCAGCCCATATGCAGCATTTGTCAATAGGGACGTTGTTATTGCTCCATTTATACATTTCCCAACAGCATCACCTATGGATTCTTGAGTCTCCTCTATACCAACAAAAAGCACCAGAAATAGAACTTCAATACTATCCTCTATACACTTGGAAAGTACAAATATTTCTTCTTTTTGAGTTGATATATATTTATATTAGCATTAAAATTTTTGTAAAATTAACTTAAAAAATCCTTTTTTTATAATTTATTAGTCATAAATTCGATTTACTAAACAGTAATAAGAGATGTGGGTTTAAAAAATAAAATAAAATAAATATAAAAACCCTTAGAAAGCCAACCTGCAGTTCTTATTATTGCAAGAAACAGCGAAGGAGTAGACCGAAATCCCATCAAATCATAGAGACCATTTCAAATGGTGTTGGAGGGGACTCTATCATCAATTCGATAAATCTATCTTATGTTGACTTGGGTACCACGTAAAGTCTGCAAACTCATGTTGTCTGCCGAAGGTTTCCACTTGATCTCCTAAGTCAGAATCATTCATTTGTACATATGTGATTGACCTCTTGAATAGTGGTTGCAGTTGAAAAGTAACCTGTCGTGACCAAGTATGAGAATTTCAATCTTGTGCATTTCATTTTAAAAAGTCTTCCTCAGAAATTAATTGTAGGACTTTATAAAACGATGAATGCAACTGAAAATTTTCTAATAATCTAATACATCATGTAGTTCTAGAACAATAAATAGTAATTTTAAATAATAAGTAATAATATGGGAGAATTTTGCGATCTTGTTAAGGCCATATTGTAGTACTTTAAGCCTTGTAATGTGTACAAAGATTTAAATTATGTATTGCCTGATGGGATTCAAAATATAATAGCATGATATTTTAACGGAATCATAAAATTTTCTAATATTAGTGAAAAGGAAAGCATTATCATGGCTGTTAAATCTCTTAGCAGCATTATATGATTTGTTCACCAATTCTAGTATCCTCACTTTTGCATAACCATCATCTGGGCCTGCTGGTGTAACAATCCGAAGCTGAATCACATAATCATGAACACCACTCCCCAAACCCCACAATGTGCTTCCATGAGCACCTGTGCCCAAAATTCCACCTACAGTTAAGCCCCACCAATATGGGGTGTAAGGTATAGATAGCCCGGCCGCGGCACTCGCATTGATCAGCTGCCTTAAAGTCACCCCTGGCTCAACTGTTATAGTCATGGCCGATTTGTCGATATTAATTGTTTTATTAAGGTATTTGGTACTTATAATGAGCCCATTTTCGCCGTCTGGACACACAAGTTTAGGGATGCTGTGTGGAGGTTGTGGTTGCAACTTTCATGTTTCTTTGCAAAGAAGTTGCATTTGCTACAATTGAAATGAGCTCTTGTTCTGATTTGGGGTATACAGTCTCAGCTGCATGGCATATGCTTCGATCAGGGAATGTTGCATAAGAGTTTGTTATTGTGCAGTTTGTATTTCCTGTTGAACATTTTATGTGATCTTCAGGAGGAGTACAGCCCACCAAATAGATTGTTAAGAATGTCCAATATGTTAACACGATCTGCCTATGAAATCCCTTTTGAGAATGCATTTTAGGCATATGGTTAAGAGTTGGAAGAATTTTTTGGGAATTTCTTGGTTTAGAAGCATATAAATTTGATCAAATCTCTGCTATTTATAGAAATCACAAACAATGACGTGAATGTCTTGAGCATAGCAAATTTGCAATAATTTGAATTGTAGTTAGTGGGACAAGAAACGTGGCTGGTAGGGTTGGAATCCATATTTGATGAATCCTAGCTAGCAAAAATAATGTACATTTTAGAATTCCAATACATTTGTATCGTTATACAGTTGCTAGAATACATATCTAGTACACGTATATGCAGATGCAGCATGGGAGACCACTTCTAACCTGAACGATAAAATAAAATACAAAATAAAAAGATTCAATTTTCAACCCAACTTATAAATTTTGTAACGTAAATTATATTTTAAAAAATTTTACTTTTGTGGGTTGGTATAATTTATTGCATAAAATTTAATATATATTAGAATGTCTACAAATGTAGGTTCAAGATACTCTTGTCCATATAAGTAATTTCCAACCCGAATATTCTTTAGGCCTTATCTTTCAAATATATTGTAAAAGAAGCTGTGTTTTTATTTCAAAACCAATTGATAATGAATTCATTGATGTATGAGCTTCTTTAATTAGTTTAGAATTTCTTGTCTTTTGACACTTTTTTTCACATGTGATTTGGGTTAATTAAAAATCCGTTACGTGAGTTAGGTGAAGACTAGAACCCTTAACGTGACTTGAAACGTGAGAGAATTTGGGATTAGAGTAGAACTTTTTGTAAGAAAAAACCCAAGATCCAACTTGATATCATATTAAAGAACATGTGTTGTGACTTGTGATTCATAAATTTTATTAATTAGATAGAATATCCTAAGGCAATCCATGCGAGACATTTTGTCATTTGAACATCCCTATTGACAAATTCGTGCAAACTAATTACACTATTAAAAATTGTACATTCAATTATCTAATATAAATAATATTAACTAAAATAATATTAACGATATATAACCTTTAGAAATTAAACTATATAAATAGAAACAAAATTGAGTAATAATATTTATAAATTTTACTAATTGAAAATGTGAATTAAAAATAATTAAAAATATATTTTAGTGTATGGAACAATTAAAAATATACTAAATATTAAGTATGCATATAAAATGTTTATATTTCTGTCATAAAAAAATAATTAAATGTAACTATATAACTTAAATATTAGTTGAAATTAAATTAGATATGTATACTAGTAGTAATTATATTACTATCACTTAAATATATGATTGTGTTGATAACTTACTTTTAAATTCTATACAAAAATAAAGGATAAAACCCATTTTGTTTAATGTTAATGAACATATTTTTATTAATAATGATCAAATAAACGCAATAATTTAAAAGTATTATTTTGTTTAGTATAAATTAACTTAATTTTTTTGATATAAATTGTCAATAGAAACTACAATTAAGAAGAAATGAAATTTGTGTAGTTAATATAGTCATGTGCATATTTTGGCATTGTCATTTGACATATACCTTGCAATCAAGCATTACAAATGCATGTGCATTGGTCAAGATTGTGTCTTGAAACATAATCTCATTTTTCTAGTGTAGTACGATTTTCTATAAATACACACACACACATATATATATGTGTGTGTGTATGTAAATTGACATTGTCATTAAAAAGTTACTTTTGACTGGATTCAACAAAAATAAAAGGAAAAACATATTTATAATATTATCTTTCTATGTTCCTGGCTATTACTCAAGTTTGTATTAGTATTATTAATTGCTATATGTAAGAAAAATAGAAAAAGATATACATTAGCGTATTATTTGAAATTTATGTACCTAAAGTAAAAAAAACAAATTAAATAACTAAATAATTAAATTGAATCTCCAAATAGAGGAAATCATATTTTACAACAATGATGAAGCAAAGGAGAAATTGGCTTGATTGGACTTGAGAATCTCCACGCTAATTTTTACTATTTTTCCTTCTATTCTATTAGATATATATCTAAGTCAACAGAAAAAATAATAATACAATTAATGGTGAGACCAATAATTAAGACATACTATTAAAACTATTTTTTAACTTATTACGATTACACGAGCACTTAAAAATAATATATATTGACATTAAATTATTAATTACCAATAAATATAAAGTTACAAGAAAATGCAAAAAAAAAAAAAAAAAAAAAATTGATCTCACAACCTTTTTATCTTTTTGATATAATATATTATAGTTTATTTTGATCTAAATATTAAGCCAATGTATTTAGGTTGTAAGAATGATATAATTAAACATAATTAAGCTAAATATCTTCCTGTTCTTATGAAAGTTATTACTTAAATATATATCTAAAATTAATTTCTTAACGATGACATATAGATAAAAGTTTTGCATAATTAATAAATATTTATTTTATTAGCTTGTAGTTAATAATGATACTTAAATGATAATTTATAATACGATTTTAATTTTGTAGCTTTTCTCTTAAAAAAAATAATTATAAGAAGTGTAATAAAATAAGGATATAAAAAAAAATAAAGTTAGTTAAAGGTAATATTTAGTTAATTAAATAGTTGATTTTTTACCTCTATTTTTTATAAAGTAAATATTTTTACCTAATATGCCACATGTCAACTCCTTATAACTTTCCCCAGAAGAGTTTTGCGATAATATATACATAGATATAGATATAGATATATTATACTACTAGTTTAGTTTGTAAACTATTGTACAAGAAGCATTCACGTTTTTGTTCTTAATCTCTTAATTGAAGAAGGGCAGCCTAGCTGGAAGTGTAATCACTTTTCAGATTCAGCGGCGATAGAAGGGACGACTTGCAGAGACGTATGGGGAGTGGAGGTTTTGATTTACACTTCTCCATTAGAATTTTCCATTGTTTTAACAGTTGTACATTCAAAAACACATCCCATGCGAATATCTTACACGCCAACTGAATATATATTATCTTCGCAGTGGAATGTTGAATATACTTTTCTGTATTGTTTGAAAATTGAAACTCTTGAAGTGCAAGAGATGGTTTTAGACAACCCTAATCACGAAAATGAACCACTAATGGGCATGGCATTTTGTCATACTTCACCTGTCAAAACTTAATCCGACTTTTCAATTCTTTTTTAATTGGTTCTGCATTATTTCTCCCTGATATTTTAAACTATTGATAAGTCTGCATTTCATCATGCATGGTTAATGGTTTATTATTGTTAACCAATCCAATTAAAGCCGCCTTCTTTAAAGATTTTAAATAATTCGAATACCTACAAGAAGTAACCATAAGAGTCCATACGACATGAAATAATGGTCTCTTATCCATTTTGTATCTCTTAATTTATACCTGATTTTTATTTTATATCATATATTTATTTTTTGGACATATTATATCTTGAATTTTCAAATTTATCTAATTTCAGTCCAATTATTAACACTGTTATCGAAGTTAACAGATGTTAATTAAGTGTATATCACGTTCTTTGTTTAGGGGCGTATTGCACAAATAAAACTAGTCATTACTAATTTCACTTTACATCTCTTAATTTATGATTAATTCTCATTTTGCACACTCAATTCTAGATTTAATTCATTCGGACACATATATTGCACCTCTAACTCTTAAATTCGTTTCACTTTGATACAATTTTTAATAGTGTTAAAAAATTTGACGAATATTCCACTTTAGGTACACGTGTGCACAGATAAAACATCTATTAACTTTAACAACGATGTTAAAAATTAAATGGTGAAATGAATAAATTTAAAAATTTGTGGTGCAATATATTTAAAAATAATTATAAAATATGTGTGTAAATTGAATACAAGTTAGAAGTTACAATATGAGATAAGCAAGACACTTGAATTACTTGCAATAATTTTATCTTGCAATTGACAATCTCTCTTATTCTACTAACGCACATGGGATTCAAAGGTGTAAATTACTAGTGATAATAATGCAACGTACATTGCGGTTGTTACGCTACACTTTGTTAAATTAATCGTAGTTCACATCTTGTCTTAGCAGCCCAAAAATCATTATTAAAGTAAAAAAAAATAAAAAATGCACATGAAGATGTCTCTTATACGACTATCTGTTCCATTTTATATTAACGAATACGTAATCCTAGACTTCATGTAATACGACACCAATAGGACTAAATAGTTTTGAAAAATTCATCATATTTAATATAAATTACGTTCGTTAATGCTACTTCATCAATAAACTTTGAAAAATGAAAATACATTGAAAGATTTAATTTATCAATCTTTTTTATTGTTAGTCTTTGAAATTATAACCAGTTGACTATAGTAATAAAAAGGGTAAGTATATGCCAAAAAAAGGATAAATTACTTATAACCCTTCTGTGATACATAATTTTCAAACCTACAATTCAACTCTATACTTTGGACTAAAGTAAAATGTTAAAGTTTTTTGCAAGTTTAACACATCAAAACATACAAAGTCAATCTTTTTAAATAAATTAATTACTCATTTGCCAATATAACCTTTCAAATTTTATATACATATGGTTTTAGAATAATCAACAACATATTGGTCAAAATTGGATCAAAACATAATTATAAGCCAAGATAAAAAATTGATCAAAGCTTGCACCGATAGTCACCAAACTATTAGGTTGAACTATTTGTTTTGTAAATTTGATCACTGAATTACCCTAAGTATATGTCTGGACTCACTCCTTCTACAAATTTAGTCACTGAACTATTTTAAATATGAGTCTGCAATTACCATGAAAATAAAAGAAATGACTCCAAATATGTACTTAAGGTAGTTCAATATTTAAATTGTGTCTTAGTCACAATTTTTTGGGTTATTAACACTTTGCTCTCCTTGTGGGTAATTGCACTTTGTCCCCTGCACTAAAAAACCTACACTTTGCCCTCCATTCACATTATTCATCATTTAAAAATATTAAAATCAACAAGATAAACTAGTTAAATGAATTAAAAAACCTTGTTCTATATTTTTATTTTTCATGTATTTAATTTTGATGTTCGATAGTTATAAAAGAATTAGGAAAAATAAAATATAATAACAAATTGATATTATAATAAAATTATTATTATAATAAATATAATAAAAAAAATTAAGAAGTGAAAATGTGAGAAAATGTTGAATTATATTATATTTGACATTACAATTTGTACAGTTTAAGACAAAATACACTTGCTTATAATTTACAAATTTAAAAAATATATATATATATATATGATGTGAAGATCACGCACTTTCAAAGTACGTAATCTATTTTTTTTTTTAAAAATTTGTAAAATAGTCCTCTACACATTATTTCATTATAATTTTTTTTCCACTTTTTAGTTTAATCAAACTATGTCCCCTAAGTAGTCTCTGTATTTGTACTTAGCCCCAATAACTAAAATAGTATTATACACTTTACCTCCAAGGGATTCAAGTATTTTCTCCACTTTTTTTATTCAATGATGAATATAAATTTGACATAATGTTTAAATAGGAAAAGTGTTATTTAATAACTCTAATTTTCCTATTTAAACTTGGTCAAAACCTACCTGAGATTTGGTATATACGCTGTCTTACAAACACATCTAAATAGTATAAGTACTCCCACAAACTAATCACATTTGCCTGATAAATTTTGAAACAATCCTATTGTATAAGAGATTTGCTTGAATAATTTTTGTCAACTATCCTATTTAAATGTGCAAATTGGCCATAATAGCGAGTGGCATATTAGGAGGCAAGGAGAGGACGAATTTTTATTTTTAAAATAATTTTTTAGTTAAAAAAAAATTTAAAAGACTTGTTTTAAAAAATTATTGAAAGACAATTATACCCTTAAAGTGAATCTTTTTTGAGTCAAATATCAAAATTGGCAGTAAATGAACCGACTCAAATATGAAAATGCCTTAGTCATATTCGAACATTCCACCTGTCTCTTAGCATTTTTTACAAGGCTCGACTCAAACTCAACTTTCAGCTTGAACAAGTATTAAAAGTTGAGTATAAGAGAAGCTGAATTTAAATTTGATTCAAACTCATAACATGATTTTGATCTTTAACCCGCGTTAGTAGGATGCGTTGTTTAACATTGAATATACACATCTAGATGTCGTGTATAAGAGACAGATGTAAACACTTCCTATTAATCTTTTTAGCTTAAATAACATTTTCATTTAGTTTAGAGCACAACGAATTTAATTATAGGTTTCAATACCACAAAGAGATGTTAATATTCTCTTATACCACGAAAAAGGAAGGGTTTAGCATAATTTACCCTAATAAAAATAGAATTAGAGGTGATGAAAATAATTTAATACATTAATTTTTGTGGTAAGAGTAAAATTAGGAAAAAAATATTTAATACTTCCCTAATTTTTTTTTAAAATGACAAATAATTTAACCACAAAATAAATAGTAAGATTAATTTAATACAAGATAAATTACCTAAAACCACAGGAGGGATAACATACACTTTTGTATAATAACAGAAACTGCGGCTTTGACTAGTGAATAGTTTTGTTTGTCAAACGAAAAGGCTCCCGCTATCACCTAATTACTTCTTCTCAATCAGGCTGGCGCCATATCATACTTAATTTCAAGCCCATCTAATCTAATATTAGAAGATCACTACAAGAAAAATCAACCACTGCACAGGGAGAAAAAAACTTGTTTTCGCAGTTATGAAAACCATACAAGTAGATGTACATCATACAAGCATAACAGGGATAAGCCATACAATTAAAGTTAACAGATCATTACAAGTAGATGTACATCATACAAGCATACCAGGGTTAAGCCACACAATTAACAGTGTAAACAGATCATCACCACAAATCCTCAACTCTTGTTCAGCACACAAAAGGGATTCCACATAACAGATCTAAATCCTTCTGTTGTTATGTCGACCATATGTTAAATTGTTTCTAAATCAGCTCACTTGGGATTCCTCAGAACAATGATAACAGAATCCCCACGAAGGAACATTTTACTAATGAATCTATCCTTGTTAACAGGAAGAGCTTTTTTCTTGCCTTTCCCTGTCTTGGGTATCTGCAGATAAAGGGATCGAACTAGTTACTAGACGCAGAATTACAAGAACTAGATATGCAATCAGTGTTGATAAATAGGGGCATAACAGGAATCAACCTCAGTCCACATCTCTCGAACATTTTCAAGAACCATATTGCAATGCCTGTCAAAGGCTCTCACACGGCCAAGAAGCTTCCTGTTGTTCCGACAGTTAATGAGCACCTGATAGAAGACGATACACAGAACAGTCATGCAAATGATAGAGGAAATGCTGCTCCACAGATAGAAAAAGCAAGTCTAAGAAATTCTCACACTAACATCTAAAGGGAAAGGACAACAAATATTGCTCAAGCAACACCCCAAAAAAATGGCTGAGAAAGGGATATGGACTAAAACCAATACTTCCAAACAGATTAAAAGAGGAAAGGATATAGACAAAGTAATTACCTGAGTATTATTTTTAACACTCATCATCAAGACAGATAGAGGCCCTGTGTTAAACTCTTCTTCCTCATTCTTCACAACCTGCACGTATAACCATCTACATCAATTGCCACAATTGTATGTTGGCATATTGGATTTCATGGTGTTTGAGCAACAATTATCATTGCCAAAATCCTAGACATGATAGTATGCCAGATTTGGATTCGTTCATTCTTATTCAATTTGTATCAAGAAACACGAACTGATATCCGCACCATGAAACTGAGCAAGGTCTCTCACCACAAATTGATAAGAGGGCTCAATGAGCCCAAAAGAAAACAGCAGTTTTGACAACAATGGCCAAATTCAAACCAAACAGAGACTCAAATAGATGGTTTGTTTAGTCCATGCCACAGTTTCTCTTTGTTTCCCCCTACCTGAACTTTCCTCATTTTTTCCATGCTCTCAGTCTGTCAACTACTTGACTCAGCCACTGGGCACCCAAAGCCCCCAGTCCCAAGATACCAAATCTCAGGTTATAACCAACATGAAGATAATACACATAAATTGTCAGGCTAAAAGATGATATATAAATTTTACACAAAATACTTACAAGTAGATGCAAGAAGAAACTATAGCTCCGGTCATAAACAACAAGAGTAACTTACATCCTCTTCCATTGGCCGGCTGCAAAAGATACAAACAAAGAAAACTGTCAGTAACCAAAGTATATTATTAATCCGCCACCACCAGTACCAATGGCAAAATTAATAATGTAGACAAATAAGTTAAATACCTCATTTTGGAGACAATGAAATTCCTTCAGCTCTTAACGATGTCAAAGAGAAATACATACATATATATGTATATATATATATATATAGTAGTTCTAGTAACTCAATTAATTTGGATTTAGGGAATTACAATAATCCTAATAAGTTTGGGTATAATCATAATCAGTATGGATTAAGGGCATATGAATAAGTATAAAACCTTCCAATTTGGAATTCTAACATATATTACTCATTTGCTCCTAAAATTTATTGCTTATTATAATTGACATTAAAATGCTAATTTATCTCATAAATTAACCCATAAGTATCTCATACTTATCAAAATCAATTTGCATTGAATTCATTATCCTTAATATGTGACCATTTAGGCTCCCATCATGTTGTCAATAAGTATAAATTATAATCTTAAATTAAATAAGATTAGATAAATTAAACACCTTTAATTTATCAATAATTCACCAATTAATTAATTTACACGTATAGATCAAGATGGGCTTCTAGCAAATTATCATGACCATCCAGGTGTTGAGATATGTCAAAGTGGTTCGACATTTCCCTTATGTGATTTATTTACATATAATTATTATCCTTTTATAAGAGCTTATATCCTAATTAATTTAAGAATACAGATATAATGCCAACTCTTATTGAATTAATCAATTTACTTCTTTCCAAAATATAATTCACTTGAAATAGAATTTAAGACACTCTTAATTCTATTTTCACTTTGTGCAATGATTTCCGAATCATATTTTAAGAAATGGTCATATTGGGATATCCTCTCCCATTATAAGGAGTGGTGAATTCTCTATTCGTCATATCTTATCTTATCATGATTCATATTATACCCAAAGTCTACAGTATGTGCGACCATTAAGAGTAACAACTAATAGAGACAAAGTATAGTAATCCATAGTCAAGATAAACTCATGACCTCAAGTCAAAGGATTATTACACTACTATTACAAAGAGATTAATCCACTGGCATTCAGTTAATAGTTCATGTAGAATACTCTTAACGGGTCAATTTGATGCATTTATTCTTAATAAGCATCCACATACGCTTATGTGCTGATCTACCCATGTCAAACACAACGATTAGGGATATTTACAAATAAAATATAATTACATCATAATTATTTATGATTTCATATATATATATATATCTGTCTCTTATACACATCTAGATGTGTATAAGAGACAGTATTTTGTAATTTATCCCTAGAACAAATTGGCTTTCGGGCATACACTAACATGAGAAGTTGAAATTATTTAACCGAAGCTCACTTAATTCAGCCATAGCTGATCAAATCTGACCTAATTCGCCACTTATCTTCTCATTTTGTATCGATCAAAGGTGATTGTGTAACGCTGAGGATAATTTTGTCCTTTGAAAGCAAGGTTAATAGACACTAGAATTTCAAGCATGTTACGGATCTTTTCCGACTATTGAAGCTCTTGTAATAAGGCTCCGTTTAGATTAGAAATAATAAGCTACTATTTGGCAAATAATATTTGAGTTTTCATTTTAATGGTTTTTGGAAATAACACTGATTTTTGAAAAAATGAAATAATTGTTTGGATACAAAATAATATTTCAAAACAACCATTTGGATTACAAATAATGAATGCCTATTATTTACTTTTTCTTTTTTAAACTATAAAGAATTCCAAGCTATGACAATTGGACGTCGCGAGCCCATTATCATGACTTAGATTAATTAACACGATAGTTTCGCAATTATATGTCAAATTTGAAGACTTCGGAGAGGCGAATGACTTACTTATAGTCTGAACTATATATTCCGAACTCAAGGAAGTCCTTTCTGACAAGAGTTCGGTGACTCGTGTTTGCCAGATGGATCCAAATCTGGGAACGGATCATCCAAACTATGCACAAATTGTTCATTCATGTGAACAAAACTAATTTGTCTTGCCAAACTGTTTATAGCCTAAGAAGCTGTACATGTGTAAGTTTGAAAGAATTCACTTTGGACATTTTACTTATGAGATCATTTTGAAGAGCCACTTTATTCTTCAGACCAAAAAGGATTACAATTCATTGAGTACCAAAGGACTTATCAACTTGAAACCATCTATTACGCTTCTCTGTTGTCATTGATGAATTGATGTACTGGATCTGGAGATTCTATCTATAAACTTCATCCCCTTTCTCGAGCTCCTTTACCTCTTCTTGTAGCTTGCTTCCTTTCCATAGTAAATATGCTGTGAGCTCAGACATTTTGTGAGGGTTTTGGTTGGAAGATTTGTATTTTATATGGTGGTAATAGGTATTTTATATGTCAAAGACAACAAATTAGTTATTATTGTAGGATATAATGGTTTATTTAGAATTAATTCCGTGGGCGTTTAAGGAATAAGAGCTTGGAGTTGTGAATTGAGAGAAAATTTGGAAGGAAAGTAAATTTCAATCTACTTTAATTCCAAATTACAGTAAGTTCGACTAGTTAAACATAATTAATTATCCGAACTCACAACCCGAACATTAACCATACCCTCCCTCCAAGGCTTGACTATTGATCTTCGGAAGATTACGAAAGTGTTCAACTAGCCAAAAGCGTACCAAAAATTACAAGGTGTTGTATAATTTTTTAGTTTGTTCAATTTCTGTTGCGCAATTACTTACTAAATATTCTGTATAATATGATGAATAGTACATGAAAATCTAAATAATAGATATGATGAATAGTGAATAGGATAAAATATGAATAATATAAAATATTATTTGTTAAAAATGGCCAAAAAAATATTTACAAACCAAACATGGTTCTTTATTGACCAAATAATATTTGTTAAATAATGAACATTATTTATTGTCTAAACAGACCCAGCAATTCTTTTGGTTATTGGACTAAGCCAAAGATTTCAAATTACGGACTTTGTTTGCCGAGGAGGCAATGAGCAATCAAGATAAAAGACAATAATGGAATTCTGATCCGGAAACTATCAATAAGCTTAGTAAAAGTCAAAAAAAATGAAGCATAATTGGCTTAGATCCAACATATCCTTGGAGAGCATAGCATTCCGAAGTCGTCCGAAGTGGCTGATGTAAATTGGTCAGTGCCGAAGCAGAATGGTTGGAGCTGATCCAAGCTTGTGGATTGTGTTCGAGCTGACCCGAACTGAAATTGGGTTGAGACTGAGGCAAAGAGTCGAGGATGCAATCTTTTAAAGTCGATCAATGGTTCTGTAAATGCCGAACTTCAGAAAAAGGGACTATAACAATAATAATAATAATAATAATATTGAAGAAGAAGAAGATAAATGAAATGCAAAGGCTTCATGGAGCCGAGCAATACGAACACGTCATTCTTAAACAATTATGTTGCAAACAAAATGATGACGACGCTATACACGTGGTGATGAGTGATCATTTGTGTTGTGCCTGGGCCATTTTGCTTGCTTGGCTCACTGATTAATTAATGGTTTTAACAAACTTCTTGTCTCCTGGAACTTGTAACTAAAGGCATATGCAAGGACTTGTGCTAGAATTTCTATTCGGATCACGTATAGAAGTAAGGAAAATATTTAAGTAAATTTGTTCTTTAATCTTATTTATAACAATGTAATATAAATTAAATTTTATGCAATATATGACATTAGTTGATGTAATCAAAACTTTATAAGATTAAATTCGACTATAAAGTTTATAGGTGAAATCAAAAATTAGGTCTATCTAAATATTTTCCTAAAAATAATACAACCTCGGATTACTCAGATGGGGACTATATACATTTGCAAGGAGAAGATGAATGAGCCTCTGATGGGAACTCCAACTCAATATAAATCTGGTTCTGAAGCTAAGTTCAGCACCGGATTAAGGGGATTATTAATGATACTAAATAAAGAATCAAATAAAGCATCAAATATGATTGTGTCATTTGTCAAGGTCATTAAGGGCATAAATATAAAATTACACATATGAATAGTTTAGATTATGTTGGTCAAAACTCATGTAAAGTGACTAAGGACCATGTAACATTTATAAATAAAGGATTACTATTACAAATTGGCAACTCATGCCATATGATAATGTACAATACGATTCCCCATTCGCTCTCAATTTTCTATATCTAATAATTTTGCACTCATCAATAACTAGGGTTGGAAGTTTCTCACACGACTCGATAATACGATACGAACGTGATATAAAATTAATATTTTATGATATGATCCGAATTTTATCGAATCATTATTAGATTAATCCGTTTATGATACGAAAGTAAACGGGTCGAGCTAAGCCCGCATGAGTAGTGGAGCATGTGATTTAATTCAATGCAAAGAGAAGAACCTTACCAAGGCTTGACATGCCCCAAATTCACAATAACCCATTAAGTTACTGACTAAACAGATTTTGCTGAAAGTTACATTGATATAATTTAATATAATATAATTTAAATTTGTGAATAATAGTTTTAATATAATATTATTAAATCAAACATAATAATTATTTTAAATATTATCCAATAAATTTCAATAATTTTAATAATATGTTCTAAATTGCTATAAGAACAAAGTTAGTAACTTAGTATTAATAATTGTTTAAATTATTAAAAAATTAAATTTTGAAATTTTAATTCAAATAGATCACAAGTTAGTTAAGTTGTCAAATAGGTTGATATATCTATGTTACGAGTAAACGGATTAGACACGAACACGACACAAATCCGAGCGGGTCAGATATGAACATGGCACAATAATCACATCATACAACATGAATACGATATGAAAAAAAATAGGTCATACCTAATACAACATTATAACATTACAACTCGACCCATTGCCATACCTATGAATAACTAAAAAAGTTTTGCCCTTCTAGTCAGTGATTTGAAGCCGAGACGAGACGGGACCAGTCGGGTCAATTGGTTAAATCGCGAACCAGCTATGGTGCCGATCCGGTTGAATGTTAAACCCAGGGAAGGTAAAGCTAGTCAAAACGGGTCAAAATCAAAAATCGATAATCGATAATTTCATAATTGTGCTATATTTTATGTGTCATTTACCACGTTTTTATATGTTGTAAGCAAGATTGAGTTATTATTGAGCTTAATTTGGTTATTCTTAGTTTGTTTAGGATTAAAGTGAAAAAGAGCTGAAAAAGGTGGAAAAAATGAAAGAAAATGCTAAGGGCGGACATGCATGAGTATGAAGCCATTTTGAATGCTGTTTCGTATTTCAAACATAACATTTGAGTCCAAGCTCCGATTGAGATGATTTTAGATGATTTGGAAACAGCTATTTCAAAGTTCTACAACTTTCATGTTTTGAGTTATCCAGGATTCTCTATGCATCTTGTACAAAATTGAAAAGTTAGAAAATATGCACCAGCGAGGAACGATTCTCGACACGCTTTGGTAGATTGATCATAACTTTCTTATCCAATAGAATTCATGTCGCTTATGGCTATTTGGAAAGCTAAGATCTAGATCTACAAATTTCATGCCTGTCTCTTATACACATCTAGATGTGTATCAGGGTCAAAATCAAAGTCGAAAGTGTGGCATCAGGGCACATGCACTGGGGAAGTGTAGCACATGTGCATGATTAATACCCAATTTTCTAGTTTTGATAGATTTTGTTCATTTTAATGTGTTTGAGTAACTTTTAGTGTTAATTTTGTGTTAAAATTTGTTAGTAATGTTTGGTGTTAGTTTTTGTAGGTAGACAGGGCTTTTATTGGATACTGCATGGTTTTCATAATTTTTCCAGGGATGCAAATTCGAAACCAAGTCCTTAGAAGCAAAGAAAACAAAATCCCTGGATGAATTAGAACCAAATATCAGTAAGAAAAGGAAATTGGGGTTTCTTAAACAAGATCTTATGAAAACCATGCAACTGCTATATATATAACCCTTTCTTCCTCATAAAAATTGTGTAGTAGTTTAGAGTAGTTAGTAGTAGTAGTTAGTTGTTAGTAATAATTCTAGAGCAATCACTAGGATTTCTCTAGGAAATTCAAGAAACTTTTTGTTGCAATTTATTTTCAAATGATTTTTAGCTTTTCAATTTCGTAGTGGTTCTTTAATTATTTAATTGCTTTCTATTTTTATTTAATTGATTAATTTTAGTTAGAGTTAATTCGTAGTTCAATTTCATTATTTATTTTATTTTGCTTTCTTTAAATTCTCAATTAATTCTAGCTAGGTTTCAATAATTTCAATCAATTAATTCCTACTTAGTCAAATTAGATTAGTTCATTCAATTTGTATGAATTTATTCTTCCATAATTTGCTAGGGTTAGTTCGTTGTTTAACTTCTTTTATTAAGAAATAAAACAAATCCAAAAATAATTCTTTTTAAATTGTGATAATCTAAATAGTTGATACTAGATATTCAGTAATTGACCTAAATTAATCCCCATGGGAACAATCTCTATTACCTATATACTATTACGCGACCCGTGCATTTGCGAAAATGTGTGCTAGTACGTACATAATATTTGAATTAGGGTTTGACATATATCAGTTCAGGGAACCCTTAGCATAGGATAGCATCTAAGGCACCTTGTAGAAACATCTTAGATTGATAAGCATCAAGATGTTCCTATGGACAATTTGAACTCCCATATAGTATACGTATCTAGAAGTTTGCCAACATCTATATAAATATTCTTTTTATCTAATCAGTCTCTGGAAAGAGTACGGCATCCCTTCCTTGTCATACAACATATCCACTCGAGCTTGGGGCTTATCCAACTTTCTCTTTAGTTCTTTTTCACACTCGAGTATCCTTTCCAAGATATGCTTCCCATCCTGTGGTCTTCCCCTCTCTCTTGTCACTAAGACCGCCTTGCTTGGACTTCTATGTATAGTTTCACGTGGCCTTGAGGAGGCCTCTTTTCTTGATTCGTGTCAGGAAAAATAGTCTTCACATTCCTGTTGGGCTGACTCCACTAGAGTTACTTCTTTATAGCATGAGAATACCTCTCTTCTTGGCAGCCTTGAGGTGTAGAGTAGACAACCCGAGAGTTGCCACCATAGTTATACAAAGGTTCTCCTCCTCTTCCTTCCGTAACTTGTTGCTCGAGCTGATGTTTGATAAGAAAATCCTTTACTAATCAACATAGCATTTTGTTGCCTTAACAATTAAATCTGGACATCTCTATCATTAGCTTGGGGATCAGAATCCCTAACTTGCCCCCATAGTCAATCAAATACTCTGATTGTCGATTCTACTAATGTTTGCAGGTGATGTCTTTTCCTCTCTCTTGATTATTGCAGTGAGTGTTGCACATGCTAGAAGCAATAGCTAAAGATGACTTTTTATAAGGATTCGAACAGATGGTGCCAAACGTTGATGCATAAAAATTACAAGCACCGAAATCTAAGTCTAAAGTTGTCTAACAAATGATAATACTCTAACAAAAAGGTAATTATAGGCGCACCGTATCATGTGTCATTAACCTGGGTCAGAAAACAAGAGCTACGGGGTTTTGTTCCCCAGAGTATGCTCTGACGTTAAAGTCAGAAATTGTATGACGAGAGGAAATTTAGGGAGCAAATGAAAGTTAAGAAAGGCAGATGAGTTTGTAATGAAAGTTGAGTTATGAAATTTACCTTGCACCTTTGCTGTGGGTGCGAACAATTTTGATGAATAGTACTAATTAGGCAACACCGAATTTAGAATTATGATATTTTTCAAATTGAGTAGTATTGGGTAAGGAAAATATTTAGGTAAGCTCATAGGACTTGTCGCTATTAGAGAAGTCACATGGGCAATATAATGTTAAATAACATCAACATATTCTACATAGAAGATGTCATCCGGCATCACACTATATATATACAACTTCTCTAATAATTACGAGATTTATAAGTAAGACTATAAACCGAACTTGCCTATGTATTTCCCATTGGCTTTGCTCATGAAAGTCAAAGCATTCAAATATACTTTACTTATAACTCTTTTGGATGTGTCTAAACTTCTTACAAGAAAGTAAAGAATAGAAGTGACTATGACAATAAAGTTCCGGGATGGATGCCAAGGTTGGATCTTGGGTGGGCAAAAGTTGTTTAGGGTATCAATAAGTTGAGTTGAGGTTGAATAGTGGTACGTATGCTCGATTCGACTTGATAGATATATAAATGCTTGAAATCAAGTTCAATTGAGCACCTCAATTGGAACTCGAAATCAATTAAGCATACTTATGGTAAGTTCGTGCTCAATTCTAAGTTTGATGTAAAGTCAAGCATATTTAACTTAGAAATCAAGTTGATACCTTAAAAAATTATCCCAATAATTTTTGTCTGAAAATAATAAAGATATATTATTAAAACAACTTCACTAAAATAGCAAGAACCAATTATTTAAACATTTAATATATCTATACTATATTAAATGAGTGAATATGATTTACTGGTTTAGATTTTCTTGCCAAATTTACCCTTACTATAAAATTTAATTACTTTTTTATGTTCCATAACTTAAATACCTTTTCATAATTATTTAGGTTATTTATGTCAATTTTACAAAGAGTAAAAGAGGAAATAAAACTTACTTTTATTGCTTTATATTAAGAAATAAATTTATAGAAATAAATTTCCTTATGTAATAGAATATTAAGAATGAGTTTTAGAAATTCAAGAAAAGTATGAAATAATTTTATTGTGATGGATTTTGGAAATCAAGAATAATAAAAATAATAAAATTTATGTGATAGGCACATACATGTAATTGATTGGTTATTAAAAATTATAATTGAGCCCTCAAAATTTTATATTAATTTCACTATGAAACTCTATCACTTAAAATCAAGCCCCGATAGTTTTTTGTATTAGGAAGTGCTACTGCTAGATACCAAAATAAATTATGTCTATGATGCCTTTCATAAAATTCTTAATTTACAAATTAAATCTCAAATAGTTTTCTAATTCTCGATTAATCCTTGAATACCTACATCTTTAATGAAAAAAGGTAAAGTGTGCTCCATACTTTTGGACCAAACTCCATAGGTATGAAATGATTATACAACATTAACAAGGCTAATCATTCATACATACTTTACCATTCAATTCTATTTATAAGTACAAAAAGAATGAATAAATTTAGTAGTAATTTTCGTGTATGTAGATTGTATCAAGTAATTTTAAGTGTAGTTTTATCATTCAAAAATTAAAAGAACTTTAAAACTAAAAATAGTGGGATACAAATATAATTATAGTTGTTAAATTAAAAGTATATCTTATATATTGATAATATATTCTCATTAACTTTTGCCCTTAAGCATAATTCATTCTTTATAACAATTAAATTCTTATGAATGAATTGTTACATTTAAATTACATGATCTGAGACTTAACCTTTTGGCAAGTACTATGAAGTGAATTACCAGATGAATTACGTTTAGTAGTCTTTCTATACATATATCACTAATACTTATGGGAAGTTCTACCATCTTGGCACTATTTTAACTCTTAGTTTTAAAGGATTGTATAATATAACCTTTTAGAGAATATAGTGTTGTAATATACAAGTGTTAAATGCACAGCAGGATGGTTCCCCAAAGAGACCATGGGATTTTCCAACACTTATTAATATTATAGTGTTATATACAATTGTATAATTAATTATTAATTAGTAATTACTACTTATAAAATGCATAATATTTTGGTTTTACACATATGCACATTTTGAATACTTGTAAGCTACTACATGATATTCAAGTCTTATACAATTTATATAAGTTATACACTTGAATGGTTATTTATTGAATTATTGGTTATACACTAGAAAAATATATCCTTAATTATAAATACATCATTAATGATTGTAATATAAGTTATATGATATCATAATCAGTAAACTATTAGTAAAATTCTAGAAAAAAATTCCCTGATATTAAATATGGTTTAAAGAAAAAAGGAGACTAAAATCGTATATTATTCCAAATCCTTATGGTATTGCATAAATACCTTGTAGTACTGTTAGATTTGAAACTATGGAAAACCTTCTTTGTTAGGAAATATTGGAAAACTTTTATTAAAATAAAGAATTTTATAGTCTCTATAACATAACAACCAACAAGTGTTGAAATGTACTAATCTTGCTCAAAGTATCACATAAGTCGCTGGTAGAACCATTTGAAGAGATTTTGTACATCTACAATTATTTTACTATAATTTTTTACCAAAAAATATTTATTTAGATAAATGTATCTTTCGACAAACTCTTCTTTTAAATGTCAAACATGAAGTATTGTGGCTACAAATGAACAAAGAGTCACATAATTATTTTCTTTTTTTATAATGAGTAAAAATACAAGTGAAATATAAAATAATAAATCTTGACCAATTTTCTTTCCAAACATCCAATTTGGAAAGAAAATTTTTACTACTATCTAATTAAAATTCTATCTCCAAATTATCCCATTTTTTTTTACTTTTTCTTTTTCCTCAAAAACTCCCAAAGGGGAAAAACATTTTTATTTCTTTCCTTTTGCTTTCTTTTCTTTTCAATAATGAAACTCTGTTAACATAAACTTTATACATTTTGCCACAATTTCTTTTTCATAGGATAAAATGCAAATTACCCCTTTTGAAATCTCATATATGTTGATTACATTATTGTGAAACTTAAACTAGGGGTTTATCCCTTTGTGAAACTCAAAATGCATCAGAATAGTCCTCTATCATTTGAAAGACTAAATATCATTTGTTTTATTTAGTAGATATATATTTTTTATTTTTATAGAGTGACAATTTATTTCAAAAAATGAAAAATAATTAAATTAACTCTTACTCTTATAAAAATGATTTTTTTTTTTTTTGTAAATTCAATGAAATGGGTCTGTTGTGGAAAGAATAATTCACTGAAACCAAAGGTTTATCAATCCTTTAGAAAGTTGGATGAGCTAGTTTGCTGATTTTGAGTTTCACAGAAATAAATTGCTAATTTAAATTTCATAACATGTTACCTGCATCTTATACTTTCTAGATGTGTATAAATTACTTGGCACCGAATTGGGAAATTTAAGAATTGTTAATAACACTTTACCCCTATAAACTATATAGGTAATTACATTTTGCCCTCTCAAATTAAAGGAGTTTGTGCTTTAAAATATCTTGGAGATAGTGAATTTTTTATTTCCAATTTTCCTTTAGCTAGCATTTCACAGAATATCACTTTGCCCCTCGGATAGATAACAATTTCTTTAAGCTAGCCTTTCAAAAATGGTTACTATTACCTATTGTTAATTATATTGCTTTCTTAAGCATAAGATAATTTTAAAATAGACAAAAAGTTGGCAGATTATTTTTTAGATTTGAGTGTATCACTCCATCAATTAAAAATGTTTACTGCAAAAGTTGAAAATTTTTTTAGTGCCAAAATTTATTTTTTTATTATTTAAAAGACCAAAATAATAAATTTAACTATAGTTTCTTTCTTAAGTGTCTTAATTTGTAGATGTATTTTTAATATTTTTTAATGGCATCTTTAAATTTTATTTTTAATTCCATTTAGCATTTATTTGAATTTTGCCAAATTTCTTAGATCAAGACGCTTTCTATAGTGGCTTTCCCATTGACCTTGAGCTTAACACTACTAAAGTCTCCCTTAGAGTTCTTAGAGTTATTTCACAGGTAATTATCTAGTTTCTCACTGAGTATAAGTCTGCTAAATGTTGATATTCTTCTTCTTCTTTTGTGTGTGTATAGAATGAGAGCACATGTGTGACTCTATATTTTGATGGAAAAAACTTACATAAACCCGGTTTTTGGCCCCACTTGTTGATCCTGCGGTCAATATTAAATCTTATAAAATTTTGCTTACATCAGCTTATGTCATAGATTCTATAACATTTAATCCATACCACAAGGTCTACAAATGGGGTCAAAAACCAGATCTACCTAAATCTTTCCCTATTATGATATATTCATATGGTCTTAGAGACATGCATAAATATGATAAGTGGGTCAGCCAAAGCCCCTCGGTCTAGCCCTGTACTCTAGTTGGGGTGTATCACGACCATTGATACAGGTCGGGTCAAGTCGGGCTGGGAGTGGAAATATTTGGCCCAACCCAAGCCCACATAGGACTGCATCGGCTGATCACAGGTTGACCCACATCTTTTTAAATGAATCGAAATGAACAAAATTTTCTTTCAATAATTATTTTATTTATTATTAATGTCCTTTGGACTAATTCCATTTTGCTCCCCAAATTTTAGTTCAACTTTTACCACTATCATTGAGTTTAATGAAGTCTTTAAACATGTACAACAAATTAAATAGGATGTACAACAATTTGCCACAATATTTTAAGTATACATGCGAACATTTCGTTAATTTTGTCGATAGTGTTAAAAATTGGACTGAAGTGAGACAGATTTGAGAGTTGGGGTGCAAAGTATCCAAAACTAACATTATGGTACAAAGTAGAATTGGACATAAGTGAAGTGCAAAATTGAATTAGTCCATGTCTTTCAATAGCTATTACCCCAATTTATTACTTACTAGAAAAAAAAAAGCACGTGTTACGAAAGCGTAACATATCTGATTTGAAAATTTTAATTTTTTAAAAAAATAAATAAATATTCAATGAATGATAACATAAAGCACCAAGTATAAAAATTCTGTATGTTAAGTTTTCTAACGCAAAAGTTATATATTTTAACTACATAATATCTTTGCTATTTATTATTTTCATCTTTGTCTTTATTATTTTTTCATAATTTACAATAACATTCACTTCAGTACTCATAATATAAAATGTGGTTAATTCTGACTCAAAATAGTTTATATTTCTTTAGGTTCTTAGATTATATTGATCAATTAAAGATAAAGACTTTTCCACATATTGAACTGTATAACATGTTTATAAATTATTTTATCATTACTAAAAGATAAAATCATTATTAAGTATCAAATATCATTTTGTACATGAAGTGTGTTGTTTACTCTAATGAAATAAAAAATGTTACTCTAATAAAATTTAAAAATTAAAGACATCTAAAATAACATGTAAATAATTTTATATAATTTCTATCTTTATTAGATAGACTGAGAAACGTGATGCATTTTTATTATTGAAATAATTATATGGTAATAGTAACTTGTAACAAACAATTCAATGACTAAAAATAAAAACTGGTTTAATGCAAAATCATGTGAATTAAAGGTAACAATTAATTCATTGACTAAAGTAGTTTAGCTGTTATAAAACTAACTAATTTAATATATAAGAACATAATAATGGTATGAATTATGTTTAAGGAACAAAGTTAATGAGTATATTTTACCAACATATAAGATATAGATTTGATAATCTAACAACTGTAATTATATTTTTATCCCACTTTTTTAATTTTAACCATCTTTTAATCTTTTGAATGATAAAATTTCTACTTAAAATTACTTGATACAATATACATGTGTATAAATTTTAGACTAAATTTATTCATTTTTTTTATTTATAAATAGAATTGTCTCTTAAACACATCTAGATGTGTATAAGAGACAGTTTCTAGAACTCAAGTCTTACCCGTGGAGTTTGGTCCAAAAGCCTTTAAAAGGTAGATTAGGTAGATCTATTTTTTACACTGTCATTAAAGATGTAGGTATTCAAGGATTAATTGAAATTTAGGAAATATTTGAGATTTAATTGTAAATTAAGAATTTTATGAAAGATATCATAGACATGATTTATTTTGGTTTCTAGTTTCTATACCTGTCTCTTATACACATCTATTACATGTTCGTGCCTATCATACATAAACTCCTTTCTACTACTTGCCCACGAACCATAAACTACTAGAGTTTCTTATTTGTGGGACCCGCAAAAATAATGCTTTCATTAAATGCCATTGTTGGTTACACCTTTTGCAAACAAAATTTATAGCTTTCTTGAATTCTTCTGCTACCACATGTCACCCTTCGTTTGGGTTTCTCCATTAGTAAAATTCACCACTTGTCTTCAGTTGATATGCATCCGTATACAAATGTCTTTTCATTTTAGAAAAAAGAAATTTCACAGGATGCCATGTGTAAAATATTAAAAATACCAGTCCTATTCTCATGAACACTTACATATAATATTTTTAATTAAACAAATACATAGCAATTGAAGCAATAACTATAAAATTTAATTTTGACCTCAGAGTTTACAGGTGGAGTCAAAAACCGGGTCTATGTAAGTATTTTCCGACCAAGTATTAGTCCGCAATCATTAATAATAGGAGAAAGTAAGTGGCAATCCATAATATTCCCTTGCAACAAGTTGAAAATAATTTGAGAGTCAATCTCAATGATCAGATTATTAAAGCTATTCCAGCATAAAGATTTAGGCCTTCTCAAAGGCCATCCTCTCACAACATAGATGCTGTCTCTTATACAACTTTCTAGATGTGTATAAGAGACAGACAATCATCGCTTTTCTCCTTAACACACCCCCTGCTCCTACACACCTCTAGGTTCCCAAGAGTCGAATCTTATACAATCTAGATGTTAATAAAGTTGGATTGGGGAGGTTTCCAACCTAAGAAGCATAGTTGAGTATGCTTAATCAATCGACTAGAACATCCTAGAAAAAAGAATTCAGCCTCGTTAGAGAGGCAGAAGTTCAAAAGATTTATGGGCTCAAATAAGGCTCAAAGATAGATTTATTCCTATGTTGCCAAAGTCCCCACCAAACATATGGAAAGAGAGAAAGAGAGAAAGAGAGAAAGAGAGTGGACCAAGGAATACCAAAAGAATTAGAGTTAAAAACTTTGAAGTAGCCATAGGAGAGCCATTCCAAAAAATTAAGGTTAAAGGAAAAGGATAAGGAAAAGATAGGGCTTTTTAGAGATCTAAGGCAGCTAGGCATTTTCTAATGACATGCCTGTGTTCTTTAGCACTTGCTTGCACAAGGGGCAAGTATTATCAAGGATGACATTTCTCTTTACTAACAGTGTCTTTAGTTGGAAGTCTGGACAACAAAGCCACAAAAATGTTTAATGCGAGCACCCGCCTTAGTTTTCCAAATCCGATCAATAAACGACTTATCTGACCCTCGATGTGTGGAAATTAGTGCTTTATCATAAGCCTCAGTAGTAGGAAATCCTCCAAGAAGGATAAGAGCCCCATATATAAATGTCTTATTATAAAGATGCATATGTAGTGGAGAAAATTGGGTTACCTCCAGTTTGTTCTAGGGATGGCAACAGACCGAGCTACTTGCGAGTAGCTTGCAAGTAACTCGGTTAAATGTTCAATTCGAACTCGCATTGATCGATCTCAAGTCAAGTTGGAGCTGCTCGAACTGGGTTTCGAGTTTAAGTTTGAACTCTTGACTTCTTTGCTCATAAACTTGTCAATCTTTTCAAGTTTGTATACATTATTATTATTTTTATTTTTGTATATATAATTAATAAAATACTGGTAATATTTGAGGTCTGTATGACTCTACATATTCAATTCAAGCAAGCCAGGTATTGAATCGAACTCAAGCTTTCCAGGTATCCAACGAGCCAAACTTGAATTCTATAAACTATATTAATATTCAACCATGCTTGAACTCAGGTTGAACTCTAAATTTTTTTTGAATTTGAACTCGAGCATAGCGGGGGCTCCATTCACTGCTTTTATCCCTAGTTTGGCCATCAAACCGAGCAAATATCTCAATTTGGCCCTCTATACAAAATTATAATTTGGCCTTTCAAACTAAATAAAGTGTATCGGTATGATCCTCTCGTGTTTGGTTAATGAAGTTGACTATTTTAATTTGGCCCTTCAACGTCCTCATATTTTATCTTAATCTTTTTAGAGCAATTGATGATCAAACCTAGCTCTTGCCGGATTGAATTTTGAAAACAAGGATTTACCTTGTTGCTAATTTGGCATGAAAGAACACTGTTGGTTTATCAAATCTATTTTTAAAGGTTATACTAGTTTGGATATTGTCAAGATTATCTACATATTTGCAAGTCAAGGTTGTACTACTTCATCAGCAATGCATAGCACCCCAAAGTGCTAATAGTGAACTGGCAGAGTTTTATGTCGTCATAAATTCTTTATTGCTTCAATTGCTATGTATTTGTTTAATTAAAAATATTATATGTACGTGTTCATGAGAATATACTGGTACTTTTCAGTGGAGTGTAAATTAATATGAGTTCAAGATTGATACCCACGTCCCAAGATAAGGTGAGAACTGAGATTCTAAAGCTACCCCTTTTCTTTTCTTTAGTTAAGTAAAACAAATACACATGATTCTTGAAAAAAATTAGTAATTTCTTTTCCAATTTACGGGCTTTTTAATGTCTAACCAAGTTTCTAATATTTGTTCTTTTATGTCTAAGCTTAGTTTAGTTTTCTTTTTCTAAAAAATGCATCAAATCCCATGATTTAACGCTAGTTATATGACAAAAAAAGTGTTAATAAAAAAAAGTCTTAATTTTAATTGACCATTATGAGACACTGTTTGACTGGTGACCATGGCTTTTAAGAGTGGTCAGATTACCATAAAATCTGTAATAAGTTATAGCCTCATAATTGTGGTTGGTTTAAGGTATTTCTCATCTTCTAATTTTTCTTGTTTCTAGGATTTTTTTTGTAAAATTATGAAGGGCTACTTATCCTAATATTATTCTTGTGAAATTTGTATAATTTACTTGACATCCAATCTCAATTGTGAGCTATAACCATTTGGGTGTCCATTTAATGTTTAGACAAGTTAAATTTGGTATGCTATCAATGCTTTTCAGTGAGCATGTTGTTATTTCTTTTCAGTTGCCATGAAAGAAGATGTTTTGTTTTATTCATTATATTGTCTGATTGTATATGTGTTCCTTAAGGGACAGAGACAGGGTGAAATAATTATTTTAATATATTATTTGAAATATAACTTCACAATTATTTTTACATCAATTTTAAGAGTTGACATACCTTGGAATGCTAGATAATGGTAGATAAGAGTTGCTCACAAAAAATGATAAATATGAGTATCAGAGCATAAGAGACAGCTCCACAAGTCTGCCATAAATTGGGAAGGCTGATTCAATTTCAATGACAAGATTTTTAAAATGGTCTTGTGAAGTCAAAATACTATGGACAAGTCTTTCATGTTAATATGAATCTATATTCCCAATTTATGGCCACTTGTGGAGATTGTGTAGATTGCAAAAGCTTGTTTTAATCGTTAAGTGTTTATGTTTGGCAGTCAAAATAAATTTTGGATTAACATCAATCTAAATAAATTTTTATGATTGCTCTATTTGGATAATTATTATTCATAATATTATTTAAAATAATTAATACAGAAACTCATGAAATGTTATATGTGCGAGAGAAAAAGATAGTTAGAAAACTTGTTGTGAAATTATTGCAAAATATTATTTGGATAATAATGAATAATACCGATAGGATTGCCAATTGGATCGGGTCCACCCTAGTTCAACCCCAAAATAGTAGATTGAACTCTAATTAAAGTGAGTTGAGTTGAATTTACATAAGAATTATGCCCAATTCATTGTGAGTTAAGTTTGGACCACATTAAGCTCAGCCCATTTAAGGCTTGGCCTAAATAACATGTGTATATATATACTATTTTTTGGTAATTAAGGATATGCGACATGAAATATATATATATATATATATATATATATTGTGTATTGAAGATTATTATATAATTGTTTTGTTTATAATTTTTGCACATATTAAGTGAGATTCCTTAAATATAGTTATATATATTTAAAATATACGATTTTTTTTAAAAATTTTTTGGGTAAGAATATGTAACATGAAATAAATAAAATATTTTGTATTGAATATTTATTATATAAGGATTTTATTGTACAATTTTTGTATATATTAAGTGATATTGCTAGATAGAGTTATATATATTTAAAATATATGAAGTTTTTCTTTTCTTTTTTTTTTAGGAAAATGTTGTGGGGTTGGGCTGGCCCAATTTCATCCCTAAACTCATTTAATTTTGTGAGCTAAGCATGAGCCTCAAACATGAAGTTTTGTGAGATGAGCTTGGGTGAACTCTATCATTTTGAACTGGTTGAAATACAAGACATAGAAACTCGAAAAACTTCATATATTTTAATTGATATATAAATTTAGATATCAATACAGTTCTGTCTCTTATACACATATTCTATTTGAAAAAAGAAATGCCGCTATGTGGTGAGAAATATTTAATACAAAATTTTATTATGGGTATCAATCTTGAACTCATATTTATCTGTCTCTTATACACATCTAGATGTGTATAAGAGACAGACATTATATAGTCTTGGAATACCTAAATTATTAATATTTGTAACTAATATGATATTATTCTTGTGTGTAAACCTGATACTTATATGTAATTTAAATTCCATTATAACTTACAGCATAGTTATGTATATGACTATAATATATAGTAAGCACAAGTATTAAAAATTTACATATGTGTGGGACTATATCATGGTAATTATTAATCCAATAACTATACAATAAGTGTGTATATATATAAGTATCAGGTTTACACACAAGAATAATATCATATTAGTTACAAATATTAATAATTTAGGTATTCCAAGACTATATAATGTATTTTATTGTTAAAAAAAACAATATTAACAATATAAACATGTATAATACTAGATCATATGATTTAAAAAGTAAGAATTCAATCACTAACTATCAATATAACATGCATAATAACAAAAGGATTTAATGTATAAGAGACAGCATATATATAGATGTGTTGACCTTAACAGTTTATATATTACAAGTTTTTAAAGTACAAGATGTTGTACCACACAAACTATTAAAGCACATAGAATAATTCAGTTACGGAACCGTAGAATTTTCCAATAATATATATATTTGATATAAAATTTACATATAAAAATATATAAAGAAATATGTTTTCAATTAATGAATTTAACAATTGGTTAACTGAATTAAAATGATCTGTTAATATTTTATTTTATTCATATTTAATTTTATTCATGAATTTAGCTGCGTTATTATTTGCACTATTTTTGGATGAATTTGGATTTGAAATCCAAATACATCATTAATCATCCAAACAAGTGAATGGATTTAATTGGGATTTGAAATCCACTAACAAATGAGAGTGACATTTTAATGATTAATTGATTGGATTTCAAATCCACTCAAATTTTATGTCATTTCAAATCTACCCAATATAAATCTATGTATTTTAAATCCTTAATTACAATTCAAATTCACCCATCCAAATACAACCCTAATAAATATAAATTTAATCAAATAATTCAGTTAACAAAATGTTTACTATGATTAAATTGGGCATTATTTTAGTGTATACAGTAAGAGTCAATGTTTTGAAAATCGAACTGTATTGAACCGATGAATAGTAAACGGTTAATTATCGGTTGAACAGGTCGATTCATTAATATAGGTTTTGTTTTTTTTTTTCCCAATTTTTAGTGTGGTATAATTTAAAATGACCTAAAATATATTTCTATGGAATCCAAAATAGAAGAGAAACATTATTTTTTGAGTATTCTAGTCATAATATCCAAAAATACTAATCAGATTTCTAATCAGAAAAATCAAACTTGTACAAAAATAAGTATAAAGGGAATAAAAATAATAACTTAATGATTTAGGCTTTGGTTTGTTCACTATTTTGTCTGTTTTGGAGTTTATTTCACAATTTTTAATTTTTCTTTATTTACCTCATTTTTAATCTAAAATTTAAAAAGCTAAACACCGATTGAACCGATTTTCTTCCTGGCTCACAATTTTTCCAGTTCGCCTAATTTTTATACAGAGTGAATATACATATGAATCGAACTTATGACTGTCTCTTATACACGACTAGTCCAGTCCAAGTAGTTCGATCCAATTTTAAATTACTGGTAAAAGCATAGTGTGAAAGACATGTCTCGCATATGGAAGGGGAGAAAGACACATATGGTAGGCCCAGTCATCTTAACAAAGGAAAAATCATACAATTACATATTTCAAAAATGATTATTTTTATTTTCAGACATCACTCACATTTGAAATGAAGAATTTTAATCTTTACAATATGAAAATGTATAATTTTAATCTTTACCAAACGTCCGTTAGTATTTTAGATAGAAAACCACTTATGTGCGACATATGTTCATTTTTTATTTGAACGCACAAATGATTTTTCATCCAAAATACTAATGAATGTTTACTGGAGACACTAAAATTATATATTTTCATATTGCGAGGGTCTAAAATTCATATTCAAAAAATATAAAGGACTATATATGAACAATTTTCATAAATTCTTCACTTAGCCTGGTATCAAATTTTATGAAGACCAAAAATTATAACTTTTTCACTATTTCTATTGAAACTCCACATAAATCAAAAGTGTTAATTTTACTTTATACCCTTAATGTATATGCTCACAATCACTTTAATCTTAACTTTGTCTCGGTATTTAAATCTTTCTGTTAAATCTAATTCAACATTTAATATCATTTAACAAAAATACCCTTATTCTCTATTTTTCTTATTTTTTTCTCTTTTTTAATTGATTATATTTTTTCTCTCTCATGTTGTTGACATGTTTCAATAACTTTCTATCATTCATCAATGTATTTTAAAATTTATCAAATTCTATTTATGGAAATAAACAAGATATTTTGAGTGTTATGAGAGAAATTTGTTCACATCAATAATTTGAGGGTAAAAATATTATTTAGGTTGAAAATCTAATACTGTTAGCTTTGACCATTAGTCCAGCAATTACAGTGTCTAAAAAATAACGTTAGGGACTAAAGTGATTACGATCCTAAACATTAAAAGGATAAAGTTAAATTAACCCTAAATAAAAACAAAAAATAAGTACCAAAATGAACAATGATAAAAGATAATCAACCATCTTGACCTAATTATTTAATTCCATTATTAAGAGAACTACCACACATAAACACGTGCGCACGCCCACACACCCATATATATATATATATATATATATATGTATATTTTGCACGAAATTGAGTAAACATACAAAATAAGTTAAATCTGTCTCTTATACACATCTATTCATAATTTTATAAAAATATTTATGTTATAGCACATATTTATGTACCTAATCTATTATACACATCTAATGTGTAAAACAAAACATGAATAAAATAAAATATTATTTAACTAATTATTTACTTACCAAACAACAAATATTTTGATCAAATATTGCATTATTCGCAATCCAAACGGAGCCACTATCTTCCCTAAAACAAATACTGAGATTGTATAAGCTGTGGGCCACACAATTCTTTTGTTTCCGTTGGGATTGCAATGCCCCCTGGCTTCGTCCTTTTTAAGTAATAATATATTGTTTTGTTTTGTAAGTTCCAGACACGCCCTTTTTTTTCCTGTTAGTTTTCGAGAAACACAAAACCAAGAAATCCAAAGTCCCGAGGACCCCCTGCAACTAGTTATCTTGCACTGCTAAAAGAAAAGGATTTCCAGTAAAAGGGTACTGGAAATCTTGAAAGAAAATGGTTCTAAAATAGCAGATGTGTATAGGAGACAGAAATCCAAGTGGGGTTCAAGAAAATAGTAATCTGGTAATTCCCCTCTCCTTTTTTTTTTTTTTTTTTTAATGGTTTTTTGATTTCAGTGTTCAAGAAACAGAAAACCCTGTTGATTACTGAAAACTAGTTGTCTCGTAATCCCAAAACGGTTTTGGAAATCTTTATTTTTTTTCAGAGAATGGAAGAAAATAGTCAGATTGAAGTGGAATGAAAATTCCATGTATGGAAATTCGAGTGGGGTTCAAGAAATTTTTTTAAAAAACTCTCCCTTTTTCATTTCTTTTTTTTTTTTTTTTTTTGGAAGAAAATATACACATTCAAGAAACACAAAACCCCGTTGATTCCTGAAAACCAGTTGTCTTGTAATCCTAAAAAGTATTGGAAAAAAAATATATTTTTTAAGAGAATGGAAGAAAATAGTATGATTGAAGCCTAAAGAGAAATCCAAGTGAGGAGTTTAAATGGCGAATCCATTAATGTTTTCCATGTAACCAAACAAGATCATTCAAGAATTCAAGCAATTTCTCTAGCAAGTTTTCCTCCTGCTTCCACTTCCCCCAATTTCCATCTCTTTCTCAAGGTTAATAGCCCCACTTTTAGAAAATTATACTTGTCGTTTGTCCATTTCCATTTTTAGTAATTGGGTTTATTTTGTTTATTCTTTTTTTGATAGAAAGTTAAATGGTCGAGTATGTTTGATTGGTCAGTAAATAGTCTATACATATATACTTTGCCTGTTTGGATGTTTATACTGATTTCTGTACTTGTAGATTTTAAGTTGTATAAAAAGGTGAATATAAATTCTATTGAAACAATAACTATCGATATTCTAAATTTATTGGAATTTGGTTTGTTTTTCTCCGCAAACATATGTGTGTGTTTTCTGTTTTGTTGATTTTATATTCTCGATGGGAACTAATGTTCTAAGGCATTTTGTATTCGATTATTTTGAATAGTATTTTGGAAAAGATTGACTCATTGTTCAGTTGGAATTTATGGATCAGGGTACAAAATTGACGTTGGAGAGTCAGATTAGTGATTTTCAATAGGCTCTTGGGACTTCTGGTTCTTGTTCCATTTGGAAAGAAGGTTTGCCAGGCTCAGGACCAACTCTCAAAATTTGGACTTCATGTTTATATAGCAGACACTGATTATCTGTCTGTGCTTTGTCCTAAGGTAATCTTATAAAATCCAAAAACAATATATCCACTGAAGATACCAGTTTATTACTAAACCACAATGTTAAGGTTGTTTTGTCTTTTATTGCTTATGTGTTCTACCTTAGCCATGAAATTCTGTTTTCTGCATGTTTTACTGATATTCTTTTTGGTTTGAGAAAGTTCCTTGTTTCGAGCTTCACCTAGATATGTGCTAATAACTCTATCCGTTTTAGATTACTCCAATATGAATGCTCAAGTTGTATATTGCACTTTTTTCTTCTTGGTTGATTGGCCTTGTAAACATTCTTGGATTGCAGACAAAAATCAGTAGCTTAATTTACACCACTGTAAAACATTCACTTCCTAGTTACTGCTTTACTGTCTTCAGTATTTACATGAGCCTAAGAATTACAGAACTTCTACTGAAGATCCAATTTCATAAGACTGAAACTTTTAATCACAAAATTATTCTTTGGACATTGATCTACCCAAAAAGCTCATGGTCATACTTTCGTACTTTTGTCTGCATATGTTTTGACTTATCTTCCAGATGTTATCAATGTTTTCATTTCTCGCAACTTTGTGGCATGTCAAATGTGACAATTAATTTGACATGGAGGAAGTATGATTTCCACTTATTCTAAGCAATAAATTATGCGCTCAATTACTTTTAGTCTTTATCATCTGGTCTTTGATTTATTTTGAGGCTTTACCTAGCCTTATATTATATACAGTGTAAATTTCTTACTTTAATCAACATTATTGCCCCCTAATCATTATGACAGTATATTGCTTGTTGTCAAACATTCTCAGTGGAGATATATTATTGTTGTGATAACCCGGATTTTTGGTTAACAAATATATAATAATTCTAATATTGATAATTGACTAAGAAATTTTATTTCGGTTAAGATTACTATGTTTTGGTTGGACCAAAATTGCTTGTTGTAGTGTTTACATGATAAGTCTTGGTCCTTGTTGGTTTTGGTTTTCCTATTAGGTCTAGATTAGGTAATATAGCACCTGTATTCTCTATACACATCTCCACATGTATACAATTCTTATGTCTAGATTAATTTGTTTCTGTCTCTTATACACTCTAGATGTGTATAAGAGACAGCTAATTGTACTACATGTTGTAGTACAATTCATGGTATATAATCTGGTTTCATACAATGCTATTACGTTTATTTTGTTTTAATAACCTCAAAGATTAGATTATTATGCTAGGATATTTATTTTTATTAGAATATTATGATTATAGTTCATGAGTTTTGATGGTTAGTATTTAAAGTTGGAATTTATTTCTGAATAAGAAGAGTATTTTTCGAAAATAGCATATTTTTATACAAGGATTTTAGAACGTCAATTAAATGCAATTATTTTCGGGTATTTTTTATATAAGAGTTTTTCAAAAAAATTTCTACAACAATTTTTGAAAATGTAAAAAGAACATATTTTCTCTTATTGTCGGTGAGAATTATTTCAAACGTTTTTTTGTGGCAGTTAATAATGTTATATAATCTATAGTATTATTTAGAACTCATGCATAAATAATTATAATCTTGAATACTCTAGTTTAAATTAAAAAGATTACTTCAAAAAGAAATTTTAAAGAAAATAAGAAGGGGTTTTGGAAACTTATTTTCTTTTGATTTTTTTGAAATAACTTTAGTAAATATTTTGTGAAAAAACATTGAGGAAATATTTTTGTTTGAAAAATTGTTTTTAAAAAAATTCTAGTTTTGTTTAAACATAAAAATTTACTTTTTGCAAAGTTATTGAAATAATGAAAATTTGAGTTTTGAAAATATTATTTTCTCAATTCTTTTTAAGAATAATCTTAGTAAATAATTTGTGCAATTTTGCAATTTTTGAAAAGACAACCTTTATAAATATTAGATGAATAATTATTTTGGATAAGAAATAATTTGTCAAATAAACTAAGTCTGTCTTATTATACACATCTAGATGTTATGCTAGACTACCTAATCTAGACCTATATTGTATATAACATTATTTTACATGAATTGTACTACAAATGTTAATTCATTTGTAATTTACAATAATTCTTGGTTGAATTTTTTAGCAAACTAAAGTAGCCAAATTGTAGTACAATTCATGTAAAATAATGCTATCTTATAGGCGTTGCAGTTGGGAACCCTTAGGACTATATTTTATAAATAGGAGCCCATACTTTGCTTAAAATCATTATTTCTTTTGCTGAAAATTTCTGGAGCATTCTACAGGAGAAAGATCATTCGGTAGAGAGTTAAGCAATTTCTGGGTTTGGGTACACATCTAGATGCTCTAAACTAGAGATATTATTCCGTTTATTTTGTTTTAATAATCTTGTATGTTACATTATCATGCCTAGAATATTTATTTTTATTAGAATTATTATGATTATAGTTTGTGGGTAATGATGTTTAGTAATTGTTTAGAAAGTTGAAATATATTTTTGAATAAGAAGAATAGTTTTTGGAAAAAATATTTTTATATAAGGATTTTTGAAGGCTATTATTAAATGTAATTATTTTCATGTATATTTTTATACAAGTGGTTTATTGAAAAAAAAAGAATACTACAAATAAAAAACTAAAAACAAATTTCAAAAAATGTAAAAGGAAAAAAATTTTCTTTTATTTTCGGCCCAAAATATTTCGAAAGAATATTTTATGGTTTAGTACTCTTTATAATCTATAATATTATTTAGAACTTTTTGCATAAACAATTATTATCTTGAATACTTTAGTTTTTGTATAAAATAAAAAATTAATTTTAAGAAATTTTGAACAAAATAATATTGGGTTTTTGGATATTAGGTTGTCTTAGTGACCAAAAAACATTTTACTTTGGTGTAAAAACCATTCGATTATAGTTTGTGGGTTTTAGGATGTGTTAGTATTTGTCTAGATGTTGTATCTTAGACTAATAAGAAGAATAAATGAAGAAAAATATATATTTTTTCTAAACTGTCTAATATAGACCCTTTAGATTTAACATTTGTACGTTTTGTAGTCCCTCATCAAAAGTGATGATTTTCATTTCTCACAACTAAAAAAAAACGTACCATTTTGGTTCATATAGAATTATATGCATATTTTCGCCTTTAATACTTACATGCATATCACATCTTTCACATGTTTTTAAGAACAACTAGTAATATTTTGTGCAAGTTTTGGAAAAGACAACCTTTATAAATAATTTTCAATAATCATTTGACAAGAAATATTTTGTCAAATAAACTAACATCCGAATATGTAATTAGTTTCTTTATTTTCTGTAATTAGTAAGTGGTTTTTCAAAACTTATTCTTTTTCGGAATTTGAAAATTACTGCAGTAAATATTTGAAACATTCTGAAATATTTTTGTTTGATAACTGTTTCAAAAATTTAGTTTTATATAAATGGAAAAAAATTATTTTTGGAGTTTTAAATAATCTAAAAATTGAGTTTTGTAAATATTATTTTCAATTCTTTTAAGAATTATATTAGTAAATATTTTTAAGTGATTTTTGAAAAGACATACCTTTTATAAATAATTTTCAAATAATTATTTAGACAAGAAATACTTGTCAAATAAACTATAAGTTTCAAATATGTAATTAGTTTTTATTTTTGATATAAGCTAAAAGGAATATTTGTAAGAGTTTATTTTCTGAAACTTTGAACAGAATTTTGTTTAATATTTTG